>SEYY01000568.1:70000-97500 GCA_009176605.1 Armadillidium nasatum
CATCGGTGAAATTGAAAGTCTTGGTATCGGTATCGGTATCGGTAAAAAATTTGGTATCGCTCCATCCCTAATATATATATATATATATATATATATATATATATATATATATATATATATATATATATATATATATATATATATATATATATATATATATATATATATATATATATATATATATATATATATATATGGCAAAGGCTGGTTACGATTTTCATTTTCTCACATTTCTCATGCCGATTAGAGGTTTTGCCACTCATTGCCTAGGTTCTTTTAATTTGTAGATAAGAACTACTTTATTATTCCATCCATGTACTTCCTTTTTAATGTTGATCTATTTTCCAGATTATATATTTTATTTTCAGCACCAGTATTCTCAATTCAGTATTAAGTGTTTAAGGTTCAAAGTAGCATAGAAATTACCACGCCGTGACGACATTGTTCTTTCATTGCTTTTCACACAAATAATCTGGTAGTAAACTATTTGAACACAATACCTGAAATCCGTAATGTTGTGGGAACTATAAAGAACATCACTACATTTTTCCGCGAGACGGCCTTGAAAAAAAAATTAATGCCAAATATCCCAAGCCTATGCCAGACCAGATGGTCGAAACGAACACAAGTGCATAAGTATATTTAAGGAGCATTTTGTACGAATAATGCAAGCGTTAGAAACCTTTTCCATTGAAGGAAATGACGCCACAAAAAAAGGCTACTTTCAGTTGCATTCAGCGGCATGTAAGTCATCATTCATCATGGATGTAATGTTGATCGCGAAGTACTCTGCGGTGTTAGAGCCAGTTGCGAATGCTCTCCAATCCAAGACCTTGGATGTCGTCAAAACCTCGCAGCACATTCAACGCATTGTAGAAACGGTTAGGCACCATCGTAAAGATGAAAAAAAATCACCAATGAAGTGTTAATATGGGCTAATCAAATCGCCGAGCAACTCGCCGATCTGAATATATCACAGATTGTTGTTAGGCAGCAACACCGAAGCAATCATCCAGCAACCAATCCCACGGAGTTATGGAGAAGATTCTTAATAATTCCGTATCTGGATTCTATTACCTTTCTTTACAATTACTGTTTTCTAACGAAAATACACCTGTCTTTGCTTTGACATATTTACATCCTTTCCACACTCTACAAATGACAATTAATGAATCAAAGGAAAAGGCAGCTTCATTTTACAGCTTTTACCATTTAGATGGCCTAGAAGTAGAGATGGAACTTTGGTACAAAATTTGGAAGGAAAAGAAACTAAGTAGTGAAGAATTTAAAGATCTTGTCGTCTCCCAAGTATTAAAGGAGGCTGAGCCTTTCTTTCCGGCGACGAAAAAGGTTCTGCTGATACTAATCGCCCAGCCATCAATTCTCTGTGAAGGGATCAAGACTTTGTTACGAAGTACTATGAGAGAGGACAGGTTGAAAGGGCTGGCAATGATGAGAGTACACAGAAAATTTGTGTTTCACAATTATGATTACTTTATTGAAACAGTAGTTGGTATATTCGGGATGAACAAAAGAAAATTACTTTTTTAACTATCAATTATTTGCAACTGTTCCACATTGTGATTTTTTTTATCATTTCAAATTGTATTTAATATTCTATTGTATTAATAAAATAATACTTAATTAAATATTAATTATTTCTGGATCCATACAAATGTTTCTAGTTTAATGTCTATTTCTTTCCCTGTAAACTCTATAAAGTTGCCCCCCCCTAGCTTGGAAACTGGCGACACCCATGACTGGAACAGAACTAGTTACTGAATTTTCGTTTATTTATTTAAATATTTACTCTTCTCGAAGTGAGTCCTGCACTTTTTTTCTTTACGCTCAATTCACAAGTTCAGTTATCTTAACTAAAAGTTCAATACTTTTCGACTATTCGTACATTTGAACTATGATTTTAAATCGAAATTATAAGTAAAAGTTAATTAAATAAAAATAAGTGAGGCCCCCAATGAGAAATTCAACAGTTTTTTAAGAAAACTGAAAAATAAGAATTACAATTACTTATTCCAGGTTAAAATAAAACAAAAAAACAAAACAAACAATAACAAAAGAAAAATAACCTTTATATAAAAAAAAAAAAAAAAATGAAAAAATACAAATTATATATATATATATATATATATATATATATATATATATATATATATATATATATATATATATATATATATATATATATATATATATATATATATATATATATATATATATATATATATATAATATTTTTAACTTTATAGTTTTATGTTTATATGAACAAAACCACTATCCACTTTGTCCTCTTCACAGCCCACCTAAATAAAAAATTTTCCCCTGCCCATTTCCTCTCTATAAACTAGGGGTGCACCGATAAGCCAAGTAGCCGATTACCGATTAATCGGCCTTTCATCAAGGACACCTAATAAGTAATGAGTTATTATTATTAATTAATAATAAATTATTACTTATTATTAATTTAAATTAATACCGAGAAAAAGCAGTTATCAACATTATTATTTTTTACTAATAACTATGCATGTTTTCATTATTAATGTAAAAATACAATGTAATAATACAATGAAATATTGCTTACTTTTCAGATATATTAAAAAATAAAAATTTAAAATTTAAAGATAACTCTAGATTCTAGAATCTCGATTATAGAGATATAAATAATTAAAAATTAATTACTTTGTAACGAAAGCAGTATGTCAACCAGTTATTGTTGGAAGTATTTTGATGTTCATCCTAAGGATAACAGTAAATGTATTTTTAAATTATGTAAAGCCACCATATCAAGAGGTGGAAAATCTGCAAAAAGTTATACCACGTCAAATATGTTGAACCACATTAAGAAAATTCATTCAGATGAAGCAAAAGCTGAAACGGATAAGCTGAAAAGGCAATATGATTGGTCACAGCCAAGTACTTCAGAAGCAAGTTGCAGCAACTATGAGCCTCCAAAAAAAGTTCAACCAACTATACAATCAGTTTTAGAAAAGAGTAAAATTTGGAATATTAACGATCACAAGTCCCAAGAGATACATTATCTGATAGGAGAAAATGATAGCTGTTGATATTCAACCATATTCTTTAACATCTGACATTGGATTCCAAAGGCTTATTGCAAAACTCTGTCCTAATTACAGAATTCCATCAAGAAAATATTTCACAGACAAAATAATCCCGGATATATTTATGAAAGTAAAAGCAAAAATTCAGACATCGCTCGATGAAATTAGCAGTCTTTCTTTGACCACAGACATTTGGACAGCTTCAACAAATAATGCTCCATTTCTGAGTGTGACAGGTCATTGGCTTTCAGATGAGTTTGAACAATGTAGAGCTGTGCTTAGAGTTGTTCCTTTCCCTGGTTCACATACAGCTGAAATAATAAGTGAACAACTACACATTGTTCTGAATGAGTATAAGATCTCCAACAAAATTTTTCTTGTACTACGAGATTCCGCCGCAAATATGGTTGGTGGTATGAGGGAGTGTGGTGTACAGTCACTATCATGTTTCATACACACATTGCAACTTTCAGTAAATGAATCAATATTTTCGCAAAAGGCTGTGAGCAATATAATTGCAATTAGCAGAAAAATAGTCTCACACTTTAATCATTCTCCATTAGCGATTAGCAAATTAACCGAAATCCAGGCGCAGCTTAAATTAGACAAACAAACTGATTCAAGATGTGTCCACTCGTTGGAATTCAACATATTATATGCTGAAAAGAAATTTAGAACAGCGAAAAGCTCTTATAATGTATGCTGTTGACAATAACATTCCAACTTTATCAAGTTACCAATGGACAATTGTTGAAAAAGTTGTCCAGTTATTAAATCCATTTGAAGACATCAAGCAAAGAATCAAGTAACAGAACATCAACTATATCAATGATAATCCCTACAATATTAGCTCTCAGATTATTTCTATTAAAAGCTACCAAAACTTACTGGTGAATTTAGTGGAATTATTTCAACTGTTGAAGAATTCAGTGCATCAATTGAAAAAAGATTTGCATCATACGTAAATGAAAAATTTCTGTGCTTGGCTACTTTTCTCGATCCCAGATTTAAATTGAAATTTCAAAAGGATGACATTAAAGAAGACACTATTAAGAAATGGGTTATAGATATTGTAGAACATCAAGCTGAGATAGAATTCTATTGAAAGTCAAACAGGAGACAGCTCTTCTAATGACGATCAAGATAATGAAACTTATGAAAGTGTACCTAAAACTGTTTCCCTTTCAAAACTGTTAGATGATTTTGAGTCAAATAAGCCTATGAAAATAAATTCAGACTTAGACGTTGCAAGTACAACAGATGTGCAACCCAAACTCAAGAGGAGTAAATCTGTTACTCGTAGATGCGCAAAGGAACTGGATCAATATTTAACTATACCAACACTTCAAAGAAGCGAAGACCCATTTCTTTGGTGGAAAAAGACACGGGAGACTTTACCAATATTGAGCAATTTGGCTTCAAAATATTTAAGCGCACCACCATCATCTGTTGAGAGTGAAAGACTCTTTAGTACAGGTGGTAACATCTATGAACCTACAAGGAATAGGCTGTGTTCTGAAAATGGGGAAACTCTTATGTTTCTCCATTATAACTTAAGAGTATTGAACTTAAATACTGATGAGCTTGAGAGCTGAGATAGAAGACAACATGAATTGAAGAGGCAAAAGTATACACAGGAAACAAGGAAAACTGTCAAAATTTAGTAGTATTTTTATGCAATTTGTATGTATGTATTTGTATTAACAATGAGTCAATTATATGTTAATGTTTCATAATTTATGAATAATTTCTTAAGTAAAAAAAAAAAAAAAAACCATAATACAGCCAGACACAAAATGACTAACAATTTTGAAAATTATATTGGTATTGTTATTTGTTACTGTGTCGAAGCTATCTGATGATTAACTTGGCAGTTATGAAATGGTCTTGTAAAGGTTGGTTTGTTCTGGTAAAGGATTTACACAATCGGCCGATTAATCATGTGAATAGCCGATTACCGATTAATCGGTAATGTGGCCGATTAGGCCGATTATCTGTCGATTAATCGGTGCACCCTTACTATAAACGTCCACCAGTGGGGCTAAGCCCACGTTGGAAAACTATATTCTAAAGGGTTCATAATTTCTTCACGCCATCGCAGTCGCTTGCTATTTATATGGGTGTTGTTCGCCTCTGTATGAAGTACGCCTCACACATCTGGGGTGGTTCCACTCATATAGCTCTCCTCGAAAAGGTGGAGTCAATGGCTTTCCAAATTATAAATTTCTTCCTGCCCGCCAAATTGTTGCGTAACTCTTCCTATACTGTTGCTAATACAACGGACACTGCTCTTCTGAATTCTCGCCGCATACACCTCCTCAATTGAGATTGGTTCGTGCATCTTGTCTTTCTACACAGTCTATTTATTTCATGACCACAGACTTTATAGCTATCTTCAATCTTATATGTACTCTACTGTAAAGTCTGAGACACACTCCCTTTATCTATTTTAAAAACATCTTTTGACTTGCACACTTCCAAACGCTGTATACCAGCCATTTCGGCCTTTAACCAACATGATTCCGATATTTCCCAACTCTGGAGGAAATTCTCAGGCCTCTGATCTTTGCGTACCTGAAGAAATATACATATACAAAAAAGTGAGAAAAGTACCCCACAAGGTGGATAAGACCCTTATATATTGGAGAAATTGTTCAGAAGAAAAATATTCCCGCAACCAGAACAGTACTCTCAGTTTCTTTGAGGTCCCCTTAGCAACCGTTGTGATATGGTTTCCAAGACAATTTATTGTTTATATTCAGACTAAGAATGTTTATGCTGTGAGACAAGAGAGTCGTCGAGTAACAAAGTTCAAAGGTGCTTTTGCGAGGGAGATTTGAAGCCGAGTTTTAAAGGAGTTGAATTTAATCCCATCCAAATCGGCAAGAGTAAAGTCCGAAAGCTGATGTCGAGAAGCAACACTAGATACAAAAGAGGGAACAGATTTTAAGTGCGTGGAAGAATGGAAAGTTGATTCATAGGCATAAGAATGAACAGAGTTAAAAAAAAAAGTGCAGCTGATAAGATTAATGATGAAAAGTAAGAAAAAAGTTGAAGAGGAGATATAACAGAACCCTGAGGAGCTCCACAATTAACGACAAAGTTCATTACTTGGCATCAATATAATCAATATATAGATATACGTTATTTTCAAGGAAAAAGTTTCACGTTTAAAAACATTGTTGAATATATGTTTCTTATTCCTAAGATGTGTTTTCATTTTGCCATAATATCAAACCGTTATGCATATTTTTAAGCACCTACACCTTTTTGTGAATACCTAAAGTATACATTCGCCAGAATGGTATCCAAGATGGCATCCAACTTAGTCATGTTCGATCGTTTTTTGACAGTTTTACTTATTTGGAGGAGAATAAAAATGCTGAACTGAACAAACAGATAAAAACCAATTACACATTTGAAAACCTTGAACCCAATTTTTTTTTTTTTTTTATTTCGCCTCTGGTGGGCAAAGGCCAGAGGCCTACTGAAATTCCACCAAAGTTTGGACGAAAGTCGGGAACCTGGTCAAATTAGGTTAGTATAGGTGCTGGTAGGAGTGCATCAAATATTTTGTTCTTCAGTACATTTTTCAATAACTTTAAATTCATCTATAATTCCGCTTAGTAATGTAATAACTATAAACATAATGAAGCTATTTCAAAGTTTAACCTACGAATTCTTAAGCATCTAGAATAAATAATTTCAATAGAGTCAAGAAGAGCTAGCTCATGTTTATATTATTAAAATTACATAAATTATATAGAAATCATTATACGAAAATTATTGAAATGTAAAATCTATAAGAATAATATTAATCCGAGTAAAATTATCTTGCAATTCATTTAGAAGGACAGGATACAGAGTTAATAATGGGTTCAAAACTACTACTCATTTAGACGCTCAACCACAATTCTGTAAGAGACTCCTAAAAGCATTTTTTTTTTTTTTTAAATTTGTTAAATCTTCTATCTCCTACCATAAAAAACCCGCTAAATGCTCCTTCGGAGTAAGCATCTCAATATCTTCAAAACAATGAAATAGTTTCACAGTGAACTCCAGTAAATATATATTTTTTCATTAGAAGGGCTGCAGAGTTCGAATCCTAAAGTCAAAATCTATTCCGATAGTGAAGAAGTAGCAAGTCCGACCAGCTTGCGGCACCGAAATGCCACAAACGTTTCCTTTCAATAGAAGGGGGTATTTCCTATGGAAGACTTGAAGATATAGAAGAGGATACAGAGATAAGGTAATCGGAGGAACCCAAAGGAGGAAAGAGTTACCAGTATAAGGAGAAGGATTAGAACTTAGAAAAAAGGTCTAGAATGTTGGTTTCATCTCCAAGACTCTATATATATATATATATATATATATATATATATATATATATATATATATATATATATATATATATATATATATATATATATATATATATATATATATATATATATATATATATATATATATATATATATATAAATATAAAATTATTTTTTTTTTTTTTTTTTGTATTTTTTTTTTAAATTAAAAGCGAAAGACAGTTAACTTTGGAACCAAAATAGTAAAAGAAGTTCCATAGCGAAGAGCTCTAGATAGCCCAGATATTGCACGCAAAAAGAGAAAAGGTCTAGTAAATGGGAATAACAAGAAAGCATTTCTGTTCCAAATAGCAAAGGACAATATATATAAAAGAAGAAGAATAGAAGAACAGGAAAATTCATAAAGTTAAAAAAAAGGAAAAAGAAGGAGATAAGTAACTGCAAGATTCTCCAAAAAGTGAGTCAGATCTCTTCAAGCAAACCATCTAGAGGTTATAACCACCCCCAGCCATAGCAGTATAGCTTAAACTTTCATAATTTAGTCCTTCTTTTGTAAATACATTGACCCGAATTCATCAGCATTGAAGGTTAGTTATTATAAATCTTGTATAAATGTTAAGTACATATATTCATAAAGTATAAAATTAAATAGAAATAAAATAACATTGCCAAGGTAATAAAATAGTTTTGTTGTTCGAACTGACAAGAAAGTAAGGAATTGTTAATTAAACATATTTATTGTATCACTTAAAATAAATAGTTGTAAATTTTATATTACATATTTCGGCTTTATTTGTATTACAGAATCAATTTCAATATGTGGAGTAAAATTGTGATGTTGAGCTGCGTTTAATTTCCCTGATGTATTTGGTTTAAGTAGACTCCTCACTATTTCAAGAATATATATATATATATATATATATATATATATATATATATATATATATATATATATATATATATATATATATATATATATATATATATATATATATATATATATATATATATATATATATATATATATATATATATATATATATATATATATATATATATATATATATATATATATATATATATATATATATATATATATATATATATATATATATATATATATATATATATATATATATATATATATATATATATATATATATATATATATATATATATATATATATATATATATATATATATATATATATATATATATATATATATATATATATATATATATATATATATATATATATATATATATATATATATATATATATATATATATATATATATATATATATATATATATATATATATATATATATATATATATATATATATATATATATATATATATATATATATATATATATATATATATATATATATATATATATATATATATATATATATATATATATATATATATATATATATATATATATATATATATATATATATATATATATATATATATTATATGATGGATCGGATGTCATTTTTTCTAATTTGCGGATGCGAATGTCGAATTTTGGAGAAGTGCGGATGCGGATGTTGAATTTTCGAAAGTGCGGATGCGGATGTTGAATTTTCGAAAAGTGCGGATGCTGATGTTAATTTTGATGAGGATGCGGATGCCATCGCTAAATACGAATATATATATATATATATATATATATATATATATATATATATATATATATATATATATATATATATATATATATATATATATATATATATATATATATATATATTTCGGTGAATCTTTTGCTGTAGCGCTGGACATATCGAAAGCTTTCGATAGAGTCTGGCACAAAGCTTTGATTTCCAAACTTCCCTCTTTCGGAATCTATCCTTCTCTCTGATTTCCTTTCGGGTCGTTCTATAGCAGCTGTTGTAGACGGCCACCGTTCATCCTATAAATCTATTAATAGTGGTGTTCCTCAAGGATCTGTTCTATCCCCAACACTTTTTCCGTTTTTCATTAATGACCTTCTCTCTATTACTTCATCTCCTATCCACTCCTATGCTGATGACTCCACCCTTCATTACTCTTTTCATTTTGAAAGACGCCCCTCCCAGCAACAGTTAATATAGGCAAGGAGGGTGGCCTTGGGGCAACTAACCTCTGATCTATCTCTCATTTCCAATTGGGGCAAAGAAAACATGGTCGTTTTCAATGCCTCAAAAACTCAATTCCTCCATCTCTCTACTCGACACAATCTTCCACACAACTACGATATCTTCTTCGAAAACACGCAACTCAAACCTTCATCTCTCCTCAATATTTTAGGTGTTCTTTCTCTCGTGATCTTTCTTGGAAAGATCACATTACCTCTCTTTCTAAACAAGCTTCTAAGAGGTTGGGTGTTCTGAGGCGCCTTCAGTATTTCTTCACACCACCCCAGTTGCTTGCTCTGTATAGGGGTGTTGTTCGCCCTTGTATGGAGTATGCGTCACACATCTGGGGTGGTTCCACTCATACAGCTCTCCTGGAAAAGGTGGAGTCTAGAGCTTTTCGCCTTATCAATTCTCCTGCTCTCACTAATTCTCTCCAATCTCTTTCTGCCCGTCGAAATGTTGCGTCACTCTCTCTCTACTATCGCTATTACAATGGACACTGCTCTTCTGAACTCTCTCGTCGCATACCTCCGTCATTAAGAAGGGCTCGTGCGACTCGTCTTTCTACACAGTCTCATCCTTTCTCTGTCCAACTCTCTGACCCCAGACTTAACCTCTATGCTCAATCTTACATTTACTCTACTGGTAAAGTCTGGAACACACTTCCTTCATCTA
This sequence comes from Armadillidium nasatum, assembly GCA_009176605.1. NCBI lineage: Eukaryota > Metazoa > Arthropoda > Malacostraca > Isopoda > Armadillidiidae > Armadillidium > Armadillidium nasatum. The sequence goes on from SEYY01000568.1 coordinate 80,208, forward strand.
TTTTCCCAACTACCTATGACTTAAGCACCTTTAAACGCCGTGTATCAGGTCATGTCGGCCTTTAATTTGACCATGTTTCCGACTTTCCTCCCAACTCTGGTGGAACAATGGTAGGCCTCTGGCCTTTGCCCACCAGAGGAGAAAAAAAAAAAAAAAAAAAAAAAAAAAAAAAAAAAATATATATATATATATATATATATATATATATATATATATATATATATAATATATATATATATATATATATATATATATATATATATATATATATATTTCATTATCACCTTTCCCACTTTCGTGGGGTGGTGCCCACCACAATTCCCTTACAACCAACCCCTTTCACCACCGCCCTTAATCTCTCTCTGTCTCTACAAATTTTCTACCCTCTTCTAAACTCAAATTCCTTCCATCAAAATCTCTCTCACTCCATCCATCCATCTCCACTTTGGCTTTCCCCTATCCCTACCTCTATCCACATGGAATCTAAGTACCTTGCCCACCATTCTGTCCTCATTCATTCTTCACATATGTCCAAACCATTTTAGCACATCCTCCTCCTCTCTATCAATTACACCCTTCTTCCATTTACACACCTCCCTTATTCTTTCATTTCTAATCCTATCAATCCTTCTCAATTTATATATGGCTCTCAAATCTTTCATCTCAAAGACATTGAAACTTTTTCTCGACCGAGCACTTATCGTCTATGTTTCACACCACATACAATACAGAAGGTGAACACATACATTCAAACATTCTTATCTTTATTTCTTTCGAAATTTTTCCTTTCTTCCATACTTTTCTTAGGCCCCCCAATACTTTCATTCCTTCTACCACTCTGTTCTTTATTTCTTTTTCCGTCCCACCCTTACCTTCCACCCAACATTACTAGATATTTGAATTCATTCACCTCCTCAAGTTTCCATTCTCACACTTCTACAAACCAATTCCTCCCTCCACATTTCCTCATCCCCACCTCCAATCCTCATAACTTTATTCTTCGCTGGATTGAATTTCAATCTCGTGTTTGCACATTTCCCTTCAAACTCTCTCACAAGTATTCTCATCTTTTCTCCAGATTCTGCCACCAACACATGCCGCATCATCTGCAAAAAGTAAAACATTCACTTCACATTCACCCTCCATATTTCTCAACGTAATACTCTTCCCTTCTCTCTCCCTTTTTCTAAGTAAACCATTCATCAATAGATTAAATAACATGGAGATATTACACACCCCCTGTCTCAATCCCACTCCTATGCTAAACCAATCCGATAGTTCTCTCTTCACCCTCACTCTTGATCTACAATTCGCATATATATATATATATATATATATATATATATATATATATATATATATATATATATATATATATATATATATATATATATATATATATATATATATATATATTATTTCGCCATCACCCTTCCCACTTTCAATATATATATATATATATATATATATATATATATATATATATATATATATATATATATATATATATATATATATATATATATATATATATATATGCAAATTGTAGGTCAAGAGTGAGGGTGAAGAGAGAACTTTCAGACTGGTTTAGCATAGGAGTGGGATTGAGACAGGGGTGTGTTATGTCGCCATGGCTATTCAATCTATTGATGGATGGTGTAGTCAGGGAAATGGAGAGAGAAGGGAAGGGCATTAGGTTGAGTAACATGGAGGGTGAATGGGATGTGAATGTTTTACTTTTTGCAGATGATGCGGTGTTGGTGGCAGATTCTGAAGAAAAGTTGAGAACACTTGTGAGAGAGTTTGAGAGGAAATGTGTAAATATGAGATTGAAAGTCAATCCAGGGAAGAGTAAAGTTATGAGGATTGGAGGTGGGGATGAAGAGATGTGGAGGGAGGATTGGGGGGGTGTAGAAGTGGGGGGAAGGAAACTTGAGGAGGTGAATGAATTCAAATATCTAGGAATGTTGGTGGAAGGTAAGGGTGGGACGGAAAAAAGAAATAAAGAATAGAGTGGTAGAGGGAATGAAAGTGTTGGGGGTCTAAGAGAAGTATGGAAGAAAGGAAAAATTTCAAAAGAAATAAAGATAAGAATGTTTGAATGTATGTGCTTACCTTCTGTAATGTATGGGATGTGAAACATGGATGTTAAGTGCTAGAGCGAGGAAAAGTTTGAATGTCTTTGAGATGAAAGGTTTGAGAGCGATATGTAAATTAAGAAGGATGGATAGGATTAGAAATGACAGAATAAGAGAGATGTGTAAATGGAAGAGGGGTTTAATTGCTAGAGCAGAGGAAGGTGTGCTAAAATGGTTTGGGCATATGTGTAGAATGAATGAGGACAGAATGGTGGGCAAGGTACTTAGATCCGAGGTGGAAGGTGGTAGGGGGAGGGGAAGGCCAAAGTGGAGATGGATGGATGGAGTTAGAGAGATTTTGGGTGGAAGGAATTTGAGTTTAGAAGAGGGTAGAAGACTTGCGGAGGACAGAGTGAGATGGAGGGCGGTGGTGAAAGGGGTTGAAAGATAAGAATGGGTATGTTTGTAAGGGAATTATGGCGGGCACCACCCCACGAAAGTGGGAAGGGTGATGGCGAAATAAATAAATAAAAAATATATATATATATATATTAGTGATGGATCGGATGTCATATTTTCTAATTTGCGGATGCGGATGTCGAATTTTGGAGAAGTACGGATGCGGATGTTGAATTTTTGAAAGTGCGGATGCGGATGTTGAATTTTCGAAAATGCAGATGCGGATGTGGATTTTGGTGCGGATGCCATCACTAATATATATATATATATATATATATATATATATATATATATATATATATATATATATATATATATATATATATATATATATATATATATATATATATATATACAGAAGTTCTGCAAGATGGTCTCGTATGGAAGATGCATGTCTGTCCCGTTCATGTCTGCAAACACTACTGCCATTGAAGATTCAGCTTTATTACCTCATCATGTGGGGACAGAAAGTATAACTGACGATGATTTCGTTACTCTTGGTGTTTGCCGGAACACAAATCCGTACTATTGCATTAGAGGCAGAGAGGTATGGAGTGTCCAACAGAGCAGCAGCAGCTATAGGTGCAGCTGCACTAGTTGACTATGGTGGTGTCAGTGCAGATGTCAAGACCAATGTTATGCATCCTAAGAAAATCTGTAGAGCACTAGAAAAGCTAAGAAAAGTCCTAACGAAAACAACACAGGAAGAAGAATTTGAATAGTTGCAGTGTTTTTTGATGGCAGGAAAGACAGCACTCTGATCAAGGAAAAGAAAGGCAGTAAGTGGTACAGTAGTAAAAAGGTAGAAGATCCCTATGTCGTGGTTGGTGAACCTGAAACTGTCTACCTTCAACACATTACGGTGGACAGAGGGACAAGTAAGGCTATTGCAGATGGGCTGAATGGAGCATTATCAGACATGGGAATTGTTGAGAGCATCATTGCAGTTGGAGCTGACAGCACACCTGTCAACACTGGACCTAAAGGTGGAGCAAATCATCTCTTAGAGCAGCAGCTAGATAGACCTCTGCAGCGGTTCATATGCAGTCTGCATTTGAATGAACTCCTTCTGAGTCATCTGTGTAAAAAGCTCATAGGTCCCAATGAAAGTCCCACACAGTAGAAGGGATCTGTTTTGCAAAGCTCTAATTACATGTGAGACCGTTCCACTTGCAGTCTTCCAAAACATCTCAGAAGGTGACCCACTTCCTGATGTTGACATAGACGACATTAGTAGGGATCAGGAATATCTCTACAGAATTGTAACAGCTATAAAAACTGATGTTACTGAGGATCTAATGCATGAAAAACCTGGGATTATGTCATTGGAAAGGTGGGTTACTACTGCCTGAAGAATCTGTCGCCTCTACATAGCAACAACACAACCTACTGCAGAATTGAAGTCATTGGCGAAGTTTGTTGTGGTTTGCTATGCACCAACGTGGTTTCAAATTAAATTTAGACCAGATGCATTGATGGTCCAAAACATTTGCTGCAACAGATCAAAATCCAAAGACAGCTATCACCAGACATTGCAATTATAGCATTGCCTGTCATCAAAAGAAACAGTTACTGGGCTCACCAAGAAAATGTGCTACTGGCAATGTTAGCAGATGATGATGAAAACAGAAAGGTTTCTATCGATACAATTAAAGCAATAAGGCAACAACTAGGTTAAAGTCAATATATATCAGAAATTTTCGTCCACCGAACATTGCTGAAAGTTGTCAAACACTGAAAGACCAACTGTCTCGTCTCCTATAGATCAGTGCAAGTTCAAGACATCTATTACATGAAAACTGTCTGATGAAGAGCTTAACTTTATGCAACATCCTTATCATATCATCAAAATGCCACTCACAGGGAGTGGAAAGATGTGTAAAACTGGTGACAGAAGCATCTGGCATGGTACATGGAACAGATGCAGATGGATTCATTAGTGCAGTATTAAAATCAAGGCAATTTATGCCATTATATGAATCAAAACATGACTGTTCTGCACCAACATTAGACTAAAGACGATTGAACACTATGTTTTTAATTTTTGTAGTAAGTATTGTTTGAAAATTTACTGTCAATGACTATCTATCAAGATACTTTATTTCATTTACTTTAAGGTAAAAAAGGGAACACTTCCTGGACAGATTGAACATTTTCGATCACATTTTTTAAAAGAGCACGTCTGAGTGAACAAAACCTCAAATGTGCATCTTTATTTTCAAACATTTGCACCAGGACGACACGGTATAAATATATATATATATATATATATATATATATATATATATATATATATATATATATATATATATATATATATATATATATATATATATATATATATATATATATATATATATATATATATATATATATATATATATATATCTTTTTTAGGGATAGCCGCGGGAGGTTAAATAATATGAAGTGTTAAGATCTGCTTCATTAAATGTAGTATTAACCAAGTCGTTATGCGCGAAGAAATAGTAAAATTGCTTATCAATCAACTTAACTTCCAATGTGATGAAATTTGAAAAATCATTTAAGACTGTTTAATTGTGATTAAGATTAATATTAATATGAATAAGCATTAATATGAAATAATTCTTATTACAAAGCAATGTAAAAAATTGTAATAATGGCTAGTGGTATAGGGGGAAAAAAACTGATTGATTTCTATAGAAGGCAAACAATGAAGAAGAGCTGATAAAGATTGATAACGTTTGCAATCAGAAAGAACTAAAAGTTACATAGAAGAAATAATAAGTACATGGGATTACACAATAAAAAAAATAAATAAAAAGGAATTGAAAATTAAAAAAATACTGAGATTTTTTATACGAGTTTTAAATCCATTAGAAATAAAGGAAAATAGTTACTGTAAAAGGAAATTATAAAAAGAAGTCAACTAAAACAGCAACATCATTGTTAAATGAGATGGCATGGCAGAAATTGCAAAATGGTCATCAATGATATTATCATTATTATTTATTTATTTTTATTTTTTTAAAGAAGAAGACTGCTTCGTGATCGAATAAAATAATGAATGAAAGAAAAGTAAAAAAAATAAAATAAAATAAAATATAAATAATAATACTTACACCATTTGGAGCATACTAAAGCAAGTGCATAATATTCACAATTAAATGAAAGAGCAAAAAAAAAAAAAAAAAAAAAAAAGTCATTTATCATATTTTTTCAAAATTAAAAAAACAAATATTTCAACTTTACTTTAAAAAACTCTTTCAACAAACTTTTCTGTCATTTAGGCCGCCATTCTATTGAACCCAAACCTTTTAATAAGTATGCATACACAAGCCTAAAATGTAGAGATGATTTACACTAAATGGTACTGAAAATATTACATTCATTAAATAATTTTGTTTCTTTTTAAATAAAAAGATTACATATTTTAAATTTTTTTGTTTTTTAAATAAAAAGATTATACATTAAATAATTCGTTTCTTTTTAAACAAAAAGATTACTATTAAAATTGTACCTTCAACTAATGCAATTGCCTCAATCATTTTACTTAGAAATAAATTAAAGATAATAGGTAATGACACTAAAGAGTTTTAACACAAGAGTTCAGTTTGCAATTTTTTTTTTAACAATCAAAACTAATAAAAAAAAAGTTTCTGCAAACTCTTACATAAAATCTAAACATAATTTGATTCTTTGATTTTTTAAATGGAATGGCCTTCTGGGGTAACGATTTTCGTCCTATGAGCCCATATAGATTTAAACATCCATTATTAAATCAATATTGATATGATATGAACCAGCAATTTTCTATAAAAAGAAAAAGGTTTAAAAATTTGTGAAACTATTTTAACTGAGTTCCAAAAAAATGCATTCTAATAGTTATAAAAAAAGGAAACTTATTTAAATGAAAAATTTAATTGAAAGAAGAAAATTTAAATAATTTAATCTGTTTGGGGTTAGCACTTGCTTTCCTTTATATTAAAATTAAATTTATATTCATGTGAATGAAAAAAAAAAAAATTAAAACCATGCATTCAATGCATAAAGCACTATTTGAAAAGGCATCATCATCATCATTATTATTATTATAGAGCAATACAGGTATAACTCGCATAGTACGACTAATTGGTTCCGGCAACTTCCAGCACTGTTTGAAACCGCACTATTCGAGGAATGGAAGCTACAGGAAAAATGGTAACAGGTTCCAATAATGTTTTTTTCAGCATTTTTTCCGATTATCGATGTCTGTATTAATGATGAATTCCATACTTGAAATGAATAATAAAATGATACAAATGAATAATAAGACGACAAATAAATTTAAAAGCTTTTATTAAAGTATAATTGAGCAAAAAATATTTAAAGATTTAATTTTTATTACTAAAAAATTGCAATTTTGAAGTTTGCACTGGTTTCTTCTTTGGCCTCTTCTCTTCATTCAAAAAAAGGGGGGATCATAATTTTAAAAAATTGAAAATGATAAGTAACACAACTTAAATGTATCGTGACTAGTTGAATCTTGAATAGTAAACAATGTGTTTAGTGCAGTTATCGTAAAATATAGGCTCTGAGCAGGAAGTATGCTTACGTTTTTCATTCATTATTTTAAAATTAATAATCTGCACTATAGTGATATCGCACTGATCGAGACCGTACTATGCCATGTATACCTGTAAATCCTAGCCTGAATTATATATTTATATTTTTGCAATTTAAAAAAAGCAATTTATCGAAGCACCCTAAAACATTCTTAAAAATTTCATAGCAATACTTTTTTGTAAAAGAAAATGTGGAGGATATGCAAAAGGAAAGATAAAAATGACCAAGAAATTAATTCGAGCTAAATAAAGTTATAATATTGATATATGATAACGGGAAACAAATGTTGATTATAAATACAAAGGAAATATACTTAAAAATAACATATTAACAAATTATTTAAAAATATTCAAAATATAACTAAAAAAATAAGAAATAAATTTCATAAACACACACACACACAAAACATTTAATCTATGGTCATAATTTAGTTAACAAATTTATTGGTTGAAAGCATGCTGTTACGACAGTAACTGAATTCCTAGTGCTTACAAATAATGTGTTACATAACAAGAAAGAAGCATATCAACAAACGATTGAATTTTTTACAGAATAAAAAGTACAACAACAGGCCAGCGTGATTACAAAATACAATAAGCTCACTTAACGAACAATTGGTGTTCTATCCCCCAAACAAATTGTTAAAAAAATCAAGTAATATCTTTTGAACTCACCCTTTTCCTTTTCCTAACAGAAGATTAATGTCGAAGGTCTTCAATGGTAACAAAATTTTATCTTCTATTTCAACAAAAGCAATTAAATATCTTAAATTTTATCAAGAGAAAATCCATTCAAGGTTAGCTTCCCAAAGTATGCAGTAATAGAAAATGTTAGTAAATTTCGTATGGTAATTCTGTAGCCGGTGCTTATTTGCGGTTTGGTTTCTAGTTTAAACAGTGTTGGTTGGAACAAATTTTTTATTCCTAATTTTTTTGTGCTGTGATTTTATTTTTATTGCTAGCGTTTTAATATTTTATTTTGAAAAGATTTGGTTCATTATTTTAAGAAGTAAAACTTTTAATTTGTGAGTTTTTTAAAACATTTTCAATTTTGTATCTTTAGTAGTTTAGTTTAGACTTCAACCTATAGTTAGATGTTAAAGGAAAAGTTTTAAATATATTTGATAGTATTTATTTTAACCCTTCAGTTATATTTTAGGTTTTAAATAGGGTATATAGTATGCAATTATATTTTAATTATTTTAATATTTATTAGTATTTAAAATTTTATATTTTGTGATTGTTTCATATCTTGTTCGCCTAAGTCAACTTTTACTAATTTTTTTCATTGCGCGAGTTTGTCAGAATGACGAGTTTGCACAGGCATGGTTATTCTATACACTATATCAATGTCTCTCATTCTATCTTTTTACTAGACACCCAAATATCTGAGATTCCTTCTCCAAACATCTGTAAATATGCAATAACTTATTACATATCTGTCGGATAGTTGAGGTATGTGGCTACATAACAATAATATAACAATACAAATAAAATCTTCTGGTTTCGATGTTTTATGGCTCAAAATATCTCTTCTTACTACAATCACCCTGTGTGTTCGATTTGGTTTTTCAAATGGAACAATGTCAGATCTTTGTTGAAAATTTTCATATTTCACATAAGACTAATACATCTGCCAGTCCAAATTCAAAGATTCCTATTTGGGGATTTCAACATACACCACACTGAAGGGTTCAGCTCCTGGCAGGGAAGGAAAAAGCCAAATATTTCAGTATTTTTAATGATCTAGAAAAAATAATAACATACATAACCAGAATCGCTCTCTCCAATTCTTGAACACGACATATTCTTCACCTATAGTCATTCTCGCTAAAAACACCCCATCTTAAAAGTATTAACGAGCTTCTCACTAATATCTTCAGACCCACTTTTCATTTTCCTACTGTACCTAAACAAAAAAATATACTTAAAACTTCCGTGTATAGGATCACTTGCATCTTATTAGAAATATTCTTACTATACTTGAAGCTAAATTCCCCCGATGCCAGTTCATTCTTATGAATTATAACTCCCTCTCAATTCATAATTTCTTCAGAAGCAAGGAATCTCAGATCTTCATTTATTTATTTAAGTGTGCCAGCTGTAGTGCGGCGTATATACGCAAATCTAGTCTACAATTAAAAGTGAGGATTGATAGATATAGAGGAGTTTCCTTTAGAACTGAACTTAATTTTTGCTCTCCTGAACAGTCTGCCATAAAAGACTATGGAGATACCCACCTTTTTTTTTTTCTTCTAATTTCTCTATCCTTCAACATGCGTCTTCTCTTCTTGATGGTAGGATATTTGAGTTTTATATATAAAAACACATTGCCCATCCTAAATTATCAGCTTTTCCTGTTGTCCAATTCACTCAATAATGAAGTCTTTTTCCCCAAAATAGTTCAGGAATTTTATTTATGTTTCAGTATCAATATTATTATTATTTTTTTTTATTTTATTTTTTTTTAACTATATTATATATAGTTAATGAATTTATATTTTGATTTTATTTTAAAAAAGAAATTTGTAAAATTCAATTTGTGCTGAAGACGGACCGAGATATTATGTGAAACGTTAACAGTGTATTAAATGAGTATGTGGAAATCCTTAGCATTGGCTTTAACCTTTCTAATTCAATTAAGGTTCATTAGGAAAGAAGTTATCTCAACTTTATATATATATATATATATATATATATATATATATATATATATATATATATATATATATATATATATATATATATATATATATATATATATATATATATATATATATATATATATATATATATATACAGAACGCCACTACTTACGGAGGGGGCACACACAGAGGAAGAAAACTCACTCAAACACACCTAACGCACATCCCTCAGGTGGGCACAGACGGAAGCCTTGAAGAGTGGAAGATTAAATGCAGGAGCAAAAATAAATGAAGGTAAAGAGTTCCACAGAACAGAGGTGGCTGGAAAGGAGGCACCAAAACGAACTAGCCTGGGGTTTCCCACTTCCACACAAAATTGGTGCGAAAGCAGGGCACCCCTTGTGCAATGAGGACGACGCAACGGAGGAGGAATGCGAGAGGTCAATTCCCTGGAGCGCCTGCCATTGTGGTACCTATAGAAAAAGAGAATGCGCCAACGTCACGTCGCAGAGATAGTGGGTCAAGAGAGAGTTTGAAAGTAGGGGACAGTTTATTAATCTTTTAGTTTTAGACTCAACCCTATCGAGAAGAGAGGAGGAGCCAGAGCCCCCCCCCCCAGATGTGAGAACAGTACTCTATACAAGGGCGGGTAAGACCCTTACATATTTGGAGTAACTGCTCAGAAGAAAAAAAATTCTCGCAACCTGAACAGAACTCCCAGCTTCTTAGAGGCCGCTTTAACAACCATTGTGATATGAAGTTTCCAAGACAGTTTATAATTTATGATTCGACCAAGAATGCTAATGTTATTTACAGGTGAGACGGGAGAGCTGTCGAAGAGGATAGGAAAGTTTGGAGGTGTTTTTGAGAGGGAGATGTGAAGAAGTTGAGTTTTTAAAGAGTTGAATTTCACAAGGTTGCTATGATCCTACCGGGAAATCCCATCCAGATCGGCAAGAATTGAATCGGAAAGTTGAAGACGAGAAGCAACTCTTGAAGCAAAAGAAGGAGCAGATTTGAAATGAGTAGAAGAATGTAGAGTTGAGTCATCAGCATAAGAGTGAACAGAGTTAGAAGTGCAGTTGAGAAGATCGTTAATGAAAAGTAAGAATAAAGTTGGAAATAAAACAGAACCACGAGGAACACCACAGTTGACAGAAAAAGACGAAGATGTCGCTCCATCTACAATTGCCGAGATGGAACGAACTGAGAGAAAACTAGACAAGAGTAAGCAAAGGGAAGGAGGAAACCCAAAGGAAGGGAGCTTGGAGAGCAGCGACGCATGCCATACCCGGTCAAAAGCTTTGGATATGTCAAGCGCCACCACACAAGACTCCCCGAAATCCCTAACGGCAGAAGCCCATAGATCAGTAAGATAGGAGAGTATGTCACCAGTTGACGTCGAGCGTCGAAAGCCATACTGGTGATCTGAGAGAAGAGAATGAGACTCCAAATGATCCAAGGAATGAGTTGAGGAGAGTTTCAAAAATTTTAGACAGAACACAGGTGAGCTATAGGTCAACAGTTAGAAGGGTCAGAGCGGCTACCCTGTATATATATATATATATATATATATATATATATATATATATATATATATATATATATATATATATATATATATATATATATATATATATATATATATATATATATATATATATATATATATATATATATATATATATATGACAAACGCATTCGCATCCTCATCAAAATTAACATCCTGATCCTTATCCGAGCCCGCACTTTCGAAAATTCAACATCCGTATCGGAATTCACTTCAAAATTAACATCCTCACCAGCATCCACACTTTCGAAAATTCAATATCCACATCCGCACTTGAGGAAAGTTCTACATCCGCATCCGAACTTCACCAAATTTCAACATCCGCATCAGCAAATGAGAAAATATGACATTCGATCCATCACTAAATTATTATTATTATTATTATTATTGTAATATATATATATATATATATATATATATATATATATATATATATATATATATATATATATATATATATATATATATATATATATATATATATATATATATATATATATATATATATATATATATATACTTTATTGTGTCCCCTCCTTGAAAAGGGCTCTGCCCGTGAGTGGTGGAGTTCTGTGTATATATATATATATATATATATATATATATATATATATATATATATATATATATATATATATATATATATATATATATATATATATATATATATTTGAAAGGAAACTTTTGTGGCATTTTGGTGCAGCAAGCTGGTCAGACTTGCGGTCGTACTCCTTTAATTTCCCGTCGAATGATTATTGCTTCCGTGGGAGGTGTCCCTCGGGGTGTGCAGAACGCATTACCGAGGTGATTCTCTCTGGCATATAGGCATACATTCCATATTCTTTCCCTTCTACTAAACCTAACAAACCTTGGTTTAATTCTGCTTGTTTTCGTGCTTTTCACTGTTGGATGCTGCCTTCAGGGACTGTCGTCGTCTTCAAACTCCAGAAACTCCCGCAACTTATGTTTCATTCCGTAATCGTGTAAAATCTACTCTTCTTATCATAAAAATTCTTTCCTCCATATGAAATGCCCATAATCTTTCTGTTTACTCTTCCTCACGCTCTTTCTGTTATTTTGCAAAAAAAAGTTGTCTAACTTTGTTTCTTCCTCTTTCCCTCCTCTAGTAACTTCAGACGGCACAACTGCTGTTTTACCTTCTTCTAAAGCTGAACTTTTCGCTCAGTTTTTTGCCTTTAATTAAACTTAAACGATTACGGAGCCATTTCTCCTCCTTAACTCTGTCTGAGCTTAATACTATGAAGGCGTATGATCCTGATGGTATTCCTCCTGTGGTTTTCATAACTTGTACTTCAGAGCTTGCACCTTGCTTTGGTAAACTATTTCGTCTCTCTTTCTTCTTCAACCTTTCCTTCTTGCTGGAAACATGCGCTCATTCAGCTTGTGCCGAAGAAGGGGGACCCATCTCAACCCTCTAACTACCGTCCAATTTCTTTAACCTCCGTTCTTTCTAAGGTTTTCGAATCTATCCTAAACAGGAAGATTTGGAAACATCTCAATTCTCCTAATCTATCTCTGATCGACAGTATGACTTTCATAAGAAACGCTATACTGGTGATCTTCTTTCCCTTCTCTCTGACACTTGGTCCTCCTCATATTTGATCACTCATGTCATTTCCCCTAGAATTGTTCATATCAACACATGTTGATTGAGTGACTTCATTCACTATTAATCATGGTGCTGCTCAGGGTTCTGTTTTATCTCCTACTCTATTCCTACATTCCATCAACAACCTTATCAACTGTATTTGAAACTCTGTTAATTTTTATGCCGATAACTCAACTGTCATTTTTTCTTCTCACTTAAAATCATTTGTTTCTAAAACTGCTTCTCGTCTTCAACTTTCCGTTTCCATTCTTGTTAATCTAGATGAGATTTCCCATTAAAGTGATCGCACCCTTGATAAATCAAACTCCTGAAAAACTTAATGACACACGTGAACAAGGTACAAATGCTATATTAGTCGGAATTATTTTTTATTTTTTTGTATTAGTTAAGAAGTTTTAGCTTCTAAAAAGTACAAGCTTTATTTATTCATGAGAGCATATATATATATATATATATATATATATATATATATATATATATATATATATATATATATATATATATATATATATATATATATATATATATATATATATATATATATATATATATATATATATATATATATATATATATATATATATATATATATATATATATATATAGTGCGTTTTTCTACTGTTGAATGTAGGTAAATAAATATTCTCGAGGTTGAAATGTAGGTAATTTTTAGGTTTGGGGAAAAACAAAAGAAAGTTTAATATTTTGTCATATTCATCAACACGTCTATAATATATATGTACCTATATATAGTATACATTTTAGTTATTGTTGTTATATGTAGCTATACATCATTAGTGCAAGTTGAAAAAGTGGGCTGGAGAGATATGGAAAAGATATTTTAATGAACTGCTGAATGAGGGCATTCGGGGAGGGGGAGTAGTGGGAAATGATGATGAGGAGGGGCTAGAAGAGGAGGGGAGTATTAGTAGGAAGGAGATGGAAGTAGCGGTAGGAAAGGCAAAAAAGGGAAAGTTGGCGGGCATGGACGGTATGTATGGGGAGATGATAAGGGAGAGAGCTGAAGATGTAGTTGACAGGTTAGTTAGAATGTTTAATGTGTGTTGGAGTGAAGGGAGAGTGCCTCAGGAGTGGTAGGATGCGATTACAGTGCCTATATATATATATATATATATATATATATATATATATATATATATATATATATATATATATATATATATATATATATATATATATAGTGAACGGGGATAAGATAGTGTGAAGAACTACAGGGGGAGTAAGTCAGTTGTGTATGGTAGGGAAGATTCACGGGTGTGTACTAGAGTCGAGAGCAAAAGAATTAAAAGTGTAAAAGTAATTCATTTCGTGCGCGAAAATTTTTTTAATAAAGGTAGTATATGACTATAAAAATCTCTGCTGCCACTAAGGAGTCTTTTGATTCGTTTTTTCATTATGATTTGATGTGTGTTTGTTTTGGGTGATGTTTCATATACGGGAAGACAGTAAAGAATGTGGGGGTGAATATGTGTAAAATATATTTTTCGAAGTACATAATGCAATGGAATTGATTTTACTAATTTTACAAGGATGTACAGTCGCCAACAGAAGTTCGTTCCTATTAAGCTGGAAATAAATATCTATATAAAATGGAGATCATTTCAGGTTCAGCCAATCACAGTTCAATTAAGCCCCGCTGAATGTTTTTATTTTATTTTTATTCAAAATAGAGCTTTTATGAAATGATCTCCATTTTATATAAATAGTTATTTCCAGCCTAATAGGAACGAACTTCTGTTGACGACTGTACATATATAGTGCGAGTTTATTTACTTATGTATTTGTGTGTTCTTTAAATGTTAGTTTTTCAAATATCATGACTCCCAGGATTCTTGCGATACTTGGACGGGTTAGTTCAATATCGTTTAATTTAATTTTAAAATTATTTCCTACGTTTTTGTTACTTATTATAATGTAAGAGATTTTTGTACGTTCAATATAATAATATTTGTGTCAGGGATTGAAAAAGAGATATGTAAGAATTTAAATGAAAGACCAGCATAATAATAAAACTATAATAATAATAATTGGAAAATAAGAGTGCGAGAGAAAGATATATTAAACAATGTGTGTTTGTTTGTGTGCGTGTATGATCACTAGATTGAACAGATTTAACACGAGCATGAAAAATTTTTTTTTGTTTACTTGTGTGTCAAGAATTGAGGATGCGATTGTTTTTAATTTCTACTACTGCTACGACCACCATCATAAAAATAAATTAAATTGTAAGGTATGAAATACTACTGTTCATACAAATACAACTGTTACCATGATGACAACAAAGTAAATTGAGAGGATGTCGTTGGGTATGAAATACAGCAACTACTACGATGACTGCTACTGTGATAATAATAAGTGTATGAAATACTATTATTACAACCACAAAGTGTAAAAGGCATAGCATGAAAACCCTATCGGGCCAGTGACCTTGTCGTCCCATAAATACTGCTATAAACAGAGATGTAAAATATAAACAAATAACCAATTAAATTTATTATTTACACGATAAAATCGGCAACGATTATTAGTGCAAAAAAAAATAAGTTATTCAAAATGACTACCTTTTGCCTTAACACTAACAGTAAGTCTGTTGCGACAATATTTTGGATTTGTCTTCAGCAGACCATACGATCTAAAACTGTTCATAATTTGTAATCCAAAGGATTAAACTCGGGGCTGCCAATCCTAAACTGTCAGAAAATGGTTAACATTGTCCCTTAGTCAAGCTTGAATATATCTTGTTTTATGTGCCGGTGTTGAAATCCGATTGAAGTCTTTTGTTCATTTTGGAAAGTATAACCTAATGGTTTTACCACACCTTCCAGAATGTTTGCTGGTACACGGCTGCCGAGGTTTTAACACTTTTTCACAAAAATGGATGTCTGTCACCTCACTGTTTCTCACTCACCATCAACCAACACAGAAGATGGATTATAACCTCTCTGAATTCATGATACGAGCTCTCCTGCTTCCTAAGATGAACTAGCACATATATACCCAAGAGTATTGTTAAAACATTATTCCACAGTATATAATTTTTCGTCTATAATTATTACTGTAGGTGGACTCAGCCAACAGGCGTTTAGATTTTTCCAACCACCTATGATCAAGGTATCGGTGAATAATTATACTTTCTTCTTCTGTAAGTCTTTCTTAACCCTTTTCTGATGTTGCGGAACATGAAATTCTTTGTCATCTGCATTTCTTATATGATATTTGGTTTCAAGAGGATTTGGCTCAAAGTCATGCCTTTACTGCCTGTGTATCAGAACATAATGTAGCCTACCATATTTATGGCAATCAATCACATCACAAGTGTTCTCGTATAACCTTTTATCAATGTCACACTTATGTTACGTTATAACTGCAACAAGGTTTTGTTTGTCATCTCACTCCATATTTAAGTAATATACAACCAACAAAAACAGTGAATTTGTATACTTGTAGGGGTTTTCTTTATACTTTAATTGCTCTAACATACACTCCCTCAATAAAGATCTGCCCGTGAGCGGTGGTGGTGTAATATATATATTACCATAATATATATATATATATATATATATATATATATATATATATATATATATATATATATATATATATATATATATATATATATATATATATATATATATATATATATATATACTCTTCGAAAACTTCAGGTGGTGGTGGTTCACATAAATAAATTGCTGTAAACTTCAATATTTATTAAATATTTGAATTAATACAGATTATATATTTTGATGGAACTGTTAAGATCACATGATGTGCAACATTACTTAATGTGAAAAATAGAATTTTTAGATTTTTCTTTTAATATATATATATATATATATATTATATATATATATATATATATATATATATATATATATATAATATATATATATATATATATATATATATATATATATATATATATATATATATATATATATTATATATATATATATATATATATATATATATATATATATATATATATATATAATATATATATATATATATATATATATATATATATATATATATATATATATATATATATATTATATATATATATATATATTATATATAAGATTTGGACAATTGCGGATGTGGGTGGATATGGATGTGTATATTAAAAAAAGAAAAAATTTAAAAGTTCATGTAAAAAAAAATTGAGTAAATGTCTGGGAAACAAACGTTATTAATAATAATAATAAAAATTTTTTTTAAAATGCTTCATATATACTTATTATAAAATATATGTACAACATCTGAATATATTTCAGAGAAAAATTGCTTAATTTTTTTGTTTTACC
>SEYY01000568.1:105000-110399 GCA_009176605.1 Armadillidium nasatum
ATTACTTCTTTAAGCTACTTTACTTTGTGTTTTATCCTTCTCTTTGCTTACTTATGTCTAATTTTCTCTCAGATCGTTTCCTATCGGCACCTGTAGATGGAGCGACCTCTTCCTCCTTTCTTCTTAATTGTGATGCTACTCAGGGCTCTGTTATACCTCCAACTTTATTCTTACTTTTCATTAACGATCTTTTCAGCTGCCCTTCTATCTCTGTTCAATATTATGTTGATGACTGAACTATCTATTCTTCTGTTCATTTCAAATCTGCTCCCTACTTTGCTTCTAAAGTTGCTTCTCGTCTTCAACTTTTCGATTCTATTATTGCCGATCTAAATAGCATTTCCCGGTGGGGTCACCGTAACCATGTGAAATTTAACCTTTAAAAAAAAAAAAAAAAAAAAAAAAAAAAAAAAAAAAAAAAAAAAAAAAAAAAAAAAAAAAAAAATCTCTCTCAAAAACACCACCTAACTTTCCTATCTCCTTCAAAGGCTCTTCCGACTCACCTGTAAATATACTTACATAAACAATAAATACATCTATATTTAAACTAAATTGTCTAGGAAACCACAAATCACAATGGTTGCTAAGGCGGTCTCTAAGAAGCTGGGAGTACTGTTCAGGCTGAGGGAATTTATTTAACTGAACAGTTATTCCCAATTTATTACAATATTGGTCTTGCTCTCCCTTTTATGGAGTACTATTCCCACATTTGGGGGCGGCTCCAGTTCCAGTTTAGGATAGGGTTGAGTCTAAGCCTAACAGACTAATAATCTGTCCCTACTTTCAAACTCTCTTGACTCTATTTCTCTTCAACGTGACGTTGGAACATTCTCTCTTTACTATAGGTACTATAATTGCAGGTGTTCGACGAAACTGACCTCTCTCATTTAACTACCATTGCTTTACCCTTGTAGCACAGGAGTGCCCTACTTTCGCACGAATTTTGAGTGAATATTGAAAACCACACAGTTGCTTTCCCGTCATCTCTGTTCTGTGAAATTCTCTAAAATCATTTTCCTCCTGCATTTAATCTTCCTCTCTTCAATGACTCAATTTGTGTCCACCTGAGATGTATGTTAGGTTCGGGGTTGTGTGTCGTAGTTTTGCTGGAGTGAAAAAGACTTCCTATTGGAGTTATATTGTTCCAGAGAAACGATACGCAAAGTGATATAAAATCATCATTGGAATTATAGAGTTACAGAGAACTGTCCTTTATATATATATATATATATATATATATATATATATATATATATATATATATATATATATATATATATATATATATATATATATATATATATATATATATATGTGAGGCTACCTTATAGTAAAGACAATTAGGATTTCTACAAGGATTGCTGAACATAAAGTACATTTGGAACATTGGATCAATTACATCATCTCCCTTATTCAGCTATAAATTTTCATTCACCCCATAGCAATCATTGAATACAGGATAATAACTTTGAAATTTTGGACCGTGCAGAGGAATCCGATTTCTAAATTTTGAAGTCCTTATACACCCAGTATATGGCAGAGTAGACCCAAGTTAAACGAAATTTCTCATTTAAAAAAACATAAATTCCAAAGTGAAAATTTTACTATTGGCACTCTTTTTTACAATATTTTTGCTCTGTCATTTTTATATATATATATATATATATATATATATATATATATATATATATATATATATATATATATATATATATATATATATATATATATATATATATATATATATATATATATATATTATATATAAAAATATATATATATATATAATATATATATATATATATATATATATATATATATATATATATATATATATATATATATATATATATATATATATATATTATATATATAATATATATAAATATAAATATAATTATATATATATATTATATATATATATATATATAATATATATATATATATATATATATATATATATATATATATATATATATATATATATATATATATATATATATATCCTCCTGTGGTTCTCAAAACTTGTGCTTCCGACCTTACACCCTGCCTTGGTAAACTTTTTCGTTTATGTCTTTCTACTTCAACCTTCCTTCTTGCTGAAAACGTGCACTCATTCAGCTGTGCCAAAGAATGGGGACCCCTCTCAACCCTCTAACTATCGTCCCATTTCTTTAACCTCCATTCTTTCTAAAGTTTTCGAATTTATCTTTAACAGGAAGGTTTGGAAACATCTCAATTCTTCTAATCTCATCTCTGATCGTCAGTATGTCTTTCGTAAGAAACGCTCTACTGGTGATCTCCTTTCCCTTCTCTTTGACTCTTGCTCCTCCACTTTTCGGCATTTCGGTGAATCTTTCGCTGTTGCGCTAGACATATCGAAGGCTTTCGATAGAGTCTGGCACAAAGCTTTGATTTCCAAACTTCCCTCTTTCGGAATCTATCCTTCTCCCTGATTTCCTTTCCGGTCGTTCTATAGCAGCTGTTGTGGACGGCCACCGCTCTTCCTTTAAATCTATTAATAGTGTGTTCCTCAAGGATCTGTCCTATCACCAACACTTTTTCTACTTTTCATTAATGACCTCTCTGTTACTTCATCTCCTATCCACTTCTATGCTGATGACTCCACCCTTCATTACTCTTTTCAATTTGAAAGGCGCCCCTCCCAACAACAGTTACTAGACGCAAGGAAAGTTGCCTTGGAGCAACTGACCTCTGATCTATCTCATATTTCAAATTGGGGCAGAGAGAACATTGTTGTTTTCAATGCCACCAAAACTCAATTCCTCCATTTCACTACTCGACACAATATATATATATATATATATATATATATATATATATATATATATATATATATATATATATATATTATATATATATATATATATATATATATATATATATAATGTTTTATGATAAGTTTGTCATTTATATATAATATATTAAAATATGCAATTCATTCTCTTATGAGCATTGGAAAAGGGTAGAAGTGTAAGTCACTCGAAACTAGTCTGCTTAACAAAATTTGGAAAATGTTTAAATTTATTGTATGTATGTGCGTGTGTTTTCAATCTGTAATGAATAGGATGTGAAACATGGATGATAAATGCTCAGGCGAGAAAAAGTTTGAATGTGTTTGGGATAAAAGGATTGAGAGAAATATGTAGTTTGAGAAGGGTAGGTATTATTAGAAGCGAAAGAATAAAAGAGAGATGTGGATGGAGGAGGTGTGGTGGATAGAGCGGAGAAGGAAGTGCTTAGATGGTTTGGACATGTGTATAAAATGAAAAATTACAGGATGGTGAGCAGAGTACTTAGATTCGAGGTGGAAGGAGGAAAGGGGAAAGGAAGGCCAAAGTGGAGATGGATGGATGGGGTGAGGGAGACTTTTTTTTTGGAGGGGGGGGGGCAGGAGTTTGAATTTGGACAAGAGTAGGAGACTTGCGGAGGACAGAGTGAAATGGAAGGCGGTGGTAAGGGAGGATGAGAGGTAGGTTGATTTATTTGTGAAGGAAATTTGGCAGGCACCACCCATTAGAGTGGGAATAGTGAAAAGCTGAAATAATAATATATATATATATATATATATATATATATATATATATATATATATATATATATATATATATATATATATATATATATATATATAATATATATATATATATATAATGTAGTTGAAATGGGCCTGCTCTTAGTGAACCATATACGCATAATGAACCATAATGCTAGGTAGCAATGTTGATAAAGACATCACTGAGTAATAATCCCTTTATTAAGTTATATAAACGTTTCGAGTCAGTCGTGACTCATTATCAATTTATAATCTGGAAAAAGAGAAAGAGAAACAAAGTGAATCAATAGATTAAATATACGTTAGTTAAGTTATAACAAAAAATTAGAATATTTCTTCCTTTCTAATAACTAAAAAAGATCTATCTACTTAAAAACTTAAAATCTGACACATCTATTGTTATGTGTCCCCCTGATAAAGGACGAGGTGTGGTCATCCTCGACAAAACCTCATACACCCATAAAATGTACTCCATCCTCTTCAACATATCCAAATTCCGCCCATTAACACTAACAACATCCTCCCATATATTATTAAAATAGAAAATTAAATCAACAACTTCCTACGAAACTTTAAAAAACAAAATCTTCTCACTGACTACTATGACCAACTCTTCATATTTGGCTCATCCCCAGGTATAAGATATGGCAAACCTAAAATACATACACCATACATAGATGTCCTTGTTATACACACACACACGCAAACACACAATCAAATGGCTTTACCACATCCGTATACCGTAAACCAGCTTCCTCCTTTCTTAGCCTCAACTTTCTCAGTTCTACTTCCTATACATTCAAACTTACCACCATCACTGGATATCTATACACCGCTCATACAAAATCTGTTCCTTTTGGTTGAATTTCCACTTAGAACTACTTCACCTCAAAAAGATTTCTAATTTTAATTTTTTCCCTCCCGACCTTATAGAAACATCAATTAACAACTTCATTTATAACATATTCCGTCCGAAATTAAATATTCCCACAGTTTCCAAACTAAAACTATATATCAAACTCAGTACCTAGGCACACTCACTCCCCTCACTAAATAAAGACCTACATCTTCCAACGTTTCTTTCCCCAAATTCGAGCACGCTTCATCGGCATTAATTCATTCTCTATCGGCTCATTTTTCGCATATAAAACCACTCTCCCAACTTTGCTTAGGTCATCGGCTGTCTGTCTACTTACGTGTACGGAATGTAATTCCCGGTATGTAGGCCCAACTCGCCTACAACTTAGGCTTCAAGTCCATAAGCATATGGGAATCTTCTTTCGGACAAACCTCCCCTCCTCATCTCCAGAACACTCCGTCATCAGACTTCATTCACACACTCATGACCACCCATTCCAATACTCAGATTTCAGCATCTTAATATCTCTAATAAACTCCGATCGCAGAATTCTTGAATACCTGTACATTAAATAACTACAACCCCAACTAAACACAACCCTCTCCTCAACTCTTCTTCTTATAACAAAAAAAAAACAATAATAATACCCTGTATAATAATCACCTAAATTACATATATGCCTCAAAAACATAGTATAATAACTCCTCCTTATATATAGTTCATTTATAATCTTAGTGATACTCTTTGTGTCTTTGCTGCGTGCTTAATTTTTTTTTTTATTCTAATTTTCTTATAACTTAACTAACGTATATTTAATCTATCGATTCACTTATTTTGTTTCTCTCTCTCCAGATTATATATTGATAATGAGATATAACTGACTTGAAACGTTTATATGACTTAATAAAGTAATTATTACTGTAATGTTGTGGTGTTTAGGGATTTTTATTATGTAAGTATGTC
>SEYY01000568.1:110499-158576 GCA_009176605.1 Armadillidium nasatum
ATGGGTTATCGGTAGATGTAGGGAACGAAAGATTGTTGAAAGGAAATAAAGAGGTAGTTAGAATGCAAAAGGAGGATGTGTGTGTGATTGAGTTTGTGGGATTGGTGAGAGTTGGTGTGGGGGATGAAGAATTATTAAGCATGAATGATATCGAAGTAATGCAAGAGGCATGTCCTATGGTATGTGAACTGAGAAAATGTATTTTGTTGAATAAAGAAGTGTGTAGATGGGATCAATTGATAGAAGATTTTAGGATATTTGCGAAAAAGTTTGTTGTATGTGAGAATGTGGTTTATTATATTAGGAAAGTACGGGAAGAGGATTTATATGTACCCGTGTTTTCTGTGGTTGGGACTGTTGGGATGGCATTAGTGATCCACCGTAGGTATGGACACATGGGTAGGTTCAAATTGTGGGAATGTATGAAAGAGAGAGTGTTTAATCCTTGGTTGAGAAAGATCGTGAATGATGTAGCGACTACATGTGAAGAGTGTCAGAAAGGAAAGTATCAGAGAATGTATGTTACACCTCCTGTGTTACGAATGAATGTGAAAGAACCTTTTGAGTTAGTAGTGATTGATTGCGTATCTTTACCGGTGACTACGAGTGGATATGTAGGGATGGTCGTGATGGTGGATCATAAGAGTAAGTTTGCGTATGCAGTGCCTGTGAAGAACAAAACTAGTGTGAATGTAGCTAAAGTAGTGAGAGAGGTTTTGTTGCCAATGTGTGTGTGTAAACCGAAGCGAATGTTGAGCGATAATGGTCCGGAATTTGTAGGGCAGGCGTTTGAGCAAATGTTGAGTGATTGGGGGATTGAACATGTAAAAACGACTCCGTATATGCCTAGTTCGAATGGGTTGGCCGAAAGAACGATACGAACGTTGTGTGAGATGCTAAGAATGATGAGTGAAAAAGAGAATGATTGGGATTATTGGGTAGGAAAAGTGTTATGGGCATTTAATATGACTGTACATAGGGCTACTTGTATGTCTCCGTGTATGTATGTGATGAATTTTGAGAAGTTTGTAAGATCCTAGGTTAGGATTGTCTGAGGGGGATAAAGATTTATGGAGGAAAGGAAGTTTGAAGTTTGCAAGTTTTGAGGTAGGGGATAAAGTTTTGAAAGAAGTGATTGAGAAAGGGAGGTTGAATGTGAGTAAGATGAGAGAAAAGTTTGAAGGGCCGTTTGTTGTGAAACGGGTTATGCCGAATGGAGTTAGTTATCTATTAGAGATTGAAAAAGATGGTAGAATGAATGAAATAAGAGCGCATCAGACGCAGTTACGACCATGGAGGGAGCCTCCTGGGTATGTGAAGGCTCACCCAGTGTATGGTTTATTAGTAAACGATGTGGATGAGGTGAAAGAGGTTGAGAGGCATGATTCATGGTTGGAGGACAAATCTTTGGTATTAGTGGAGACTCGGAGTAAAAGAAAGAAAAAAATGAGTAAGCATAAGAGATTTGTTGAAAATGAAAGTAGTGTGGATGAATTTTCTGGGTTTTGGTGGGACAATGAGAATGCGGATGTGCGAACGATGAATCAGACTTATACTTTGTGCAAGTTTCCATTGAATGAGAGAGAAAGTATATTAGTAGGATTGAGAGAATTTAAAGAGAACAGTGTGTATATGGAAGCGAATGATTTGAGTAATTTCTGTGTGGAGTTGGAA
Source organism: Armadillidium nasatum (assembly GCA_009176605.1). Classification (NCBI taxonomy): domain Eukaryota; kingdom Metazoa; phylum Arthropoda; class Malacostraca; order Isopoda; family Armadillidiidae; genus Armadillidium; species Armadillidium nasatum. The sequence goes on from SEYY01000568.1 coordinate 112,174, forward strand.
GAAATAGTGAATGAAATAAGAGCGAATGTAAGAGTTAGTGAGATTGATAATGAGATTGCTGAGATGTCTGAGAGTGAGAATGTAGTGAGAGATGGAAGTAGTGAGAAGAAAGAGAGTGAAAAAGTGGTAGACTATGAGAGACCTTGTACTAGGAGTAGAGGTACGGTAAAAGAGTATGATTGGGTGATGAAAACGGTGTTGTAAATGAAGGATGATTGGGGATAAATATGATACAAACTTAGGTGGGAGGGATGTGGTGTTTAGGATTTTTTTAGGTGAGTATGTCTGTATCAGTCTTTTTCAGTAAGGCAGGCAGACTTGAGGGTACGGTAGGTGAAGAGGGTCTTTTTTTTTGTGTTTGTATCATATTTCTTATTATTATTATAATATTTATATATATTTATATTATTTATATTTTTTTATCATTATATATATATTTATTTTTTTGAATGAAAGGCATGAGTGGTGAGTGTCCAGGCGGTTTCAGGGAATCTATCTTTTCACCTCCTGTTTCTCTAGTTTTTAATTTCTTTTTTGTCTTTTTTTTTTTTTCTTTTTTTTTTTTCTGTGTGAAAGGGAGTGATTGTGGTTTTGGTTATGTAAATGGTTTATTATGATTTTTTTTCTTTTTTTAGGTTAATAATTGAATTCTTTTGTTCTGGTAGATTGAGGGAGTATTGAGTGAGACACAGTATTTGCTGCTTAACAGGTAGTAATTTCTATTACTTTTCTATTAACCTTATTTTATTATTTTTTTAATATGATTATGATTATTGTTAATATTAATTATTATTATTGTTATTGTTATTATTATTTATTATTATTATTATTATTATTATTATTATTATTATTATTATTATTATTATTATTATTATTATTATTATTATTATTATTATTATTATGTGTTAAGAAAAAGGGGTTTTCTTTCCAGTTGGACTGTGTGTTGGGAAGAAAAACTGGACGGGACTTCCTTCAGTTTTTTTTTTTTTGGACTGGAATTGAATTTTGATTTTGCTTGAAGCAGTATCCAGTTTTTTTTCGCTTGAAGCCGTGCCTTGTTTTTTTTTGTGACTGGATTTAAATTTTTTGCTCTTACTTGAAGCATTATTCAGATTTTTTTTTTTCTCGCTTGAAGCAGTGTTTTTTTAAGTTGTGTGTGGCTGGATTCACATTTTGCTTTAAGCAGTGTCCTGTTTTTTTTTGTGAATTGTGCTTGCCACCCTAACGGAGAAGAATCGCAGGGATTGAGCCATAATTGTGGCTGTTTGTGGTCCAGCTGAAGATCTTTTTTTTTTTTTTAAGCGTAATTGAAGGAGGCCTGTGTTAAAGTGTTAAAAATAAATTGAGATCTTGCGAGGGTAAAATTACAATAAGGTAATTGCAAAATAAAACGTTCTTGTTTTTTTTGTTTATTATTTTCATTGTTTTTGTTATCTTTTATATTATTATTATTATTTTATATTGGGTATCATTATCATTAGTATTGTATATTTCATATATTCCTGCATAAATATTATTTTTATATTGTTATTTTATATTGCATATGCTGCATTATCGATACATTTATTAAGTTATATTCCGAAATTTATTATTTTTTCATAAAATAGATTATTGTGTTTTTTTTTTTATTCCATCAGTCTTTGTTAGAGAGCCTTAATTAGTTATTTTTTTTGCAACTGCCACAATGTCTTTATCGACATTGCTTTATCGTTCATTATATATATATATATATATATATATATATATATATATATATATATATATATATATATATATATATATATATATATATATATATATATAGAGAGAGATAGAGAGAGAGAGAGAGAGAGAGAGAGAGAGAGAGAGAGAGAGAGAGAGAGAGAGAGAGAGAGAGAGAGAGAGAGAGAGAGAGAGAGAGAGAGAGAGAGAGAGAGAGAGAGAGAGAGAGAGAGAGAGAGAGAGAGAGAGAGAGAGAGAGAGAGAGAGAGAGAGAGAGAGAGAGAGAGAGAGAGAGAGAGAGAGAGAGAGAGAGAGAGAGGTGGGCAGTAACGCGTTACATGTAACGGCGTTACGTAACGGGCGTTACAAATGTAACGAGTAACGGTAACGCTTCAAAGGATTTTAAAATGTAACGATGTAACGGTAACGCTACCCAATTTTTACAAATTATAACGGTTTTTTCCGTTACTCGTTACATCCTTCACACGAAACTCCACTGTGTTGACATTTTTGTTTATTTTTATGGAAACGAATTTTAATTTTTCAAGATTTTTAAATATATATATATATATATATATATATATATATATATATATATATATATATATATATATATATATATATATATATATATATATATATATATATATATATATATATATATAGAGAGAGAGAGAGAGAGAGAGAGAGAGAAATCCTTTTTTGTCTAAATATGAATATAATTTCAACAATTTTTAATATATTTACTTGCATTTTATGTGTTAGAACTTGTTCAGTTTTGTTCCTTCCCTACAACGCACAATTTACAAGAGGGAGAGGGAGATTATTTTAAAAAATAAATATTATCTTGAAATAATATTATTGCCTGTTTGTTCATGTTTCGACCTGTTGTGAGTGACTCGACTTTCCCAATTTGTTCGCTCTCATTGCAATTCAGTTTGGAAACAAATGTTGCTTGTGTTAGATGTGTATTTTCCATCTTATTTTGAATATTATATTTTGAATATTATAATAAATATCTGAAAAGAAGTTGAGAATGAAGAATTTTCAAATGCAGAAAAAGCTGCTGACATCTTGATCGATGTTCCAGACAGTAATTGGACAAAATCTGACTTGATATTGTGCGGTAAATTTTTCACAGTAGTTGGTAAATATGAAAAAAAGTAAAATTTTGTGTCTTCTTTGCCCATCAAAGCCAGGCTTTTTCCTAAGCAATGACTTATCAACTTCAGCCAACTTGAAGACCCATATAAAGGTATGTATGTAACAGTATGTCAGTATGAGTATGTGTATGTCTGCTTTTTCCTAATAATAATAAAAATAATAATAATAATAATAATAATAATAATAATAATAATAATAATAATAATAATAATAATAATAATAATAATAATAATAATGTGATTTTGAAATGCAGAGACGTCATCCAGATAGATGTTCAGAATTTGAAGAGTATCGTAAAAATAAACCCAAGAGAAGGCAAACCTTCGCATCCCAAAATGTACAATCGTCAAGGAAACAACGTCAGACGGTTCTTCCCTTCGGAGGGAAATTGGTATGCTGTCGAATAGATCAAAAACAATTTGATTAAAAGATAGCAGCTTTTGTGATAGATGGTATGCATTCTCTCTCGATAGTTGAAAACGAGAGGTTCAAGGATTTGTTTTCAGGTAATAGTTAATAGATATTTAACTAAAGTAAAAAAAAAATTTTCAAACAACGTTGCAGACAAAATCGAAACTTGAAAGTAATAGAATAGGGAATTTTTTACAGATATATTTGTTTAATTCAAAGAGAAATATCTTTATTTTTTTTAAGTGAAATTATTATTATTATTATTATTATTATTATTATTATTATTATTATTATTATTATTATTATTATTATTAATACAGGAGTATATCCAACTATAGCATTGATGTAAAGACGTTCTCTTGGCCGTCACATATTTCAGAAAGCGGATGAAGTGTACGCGAAGATAAAACAGATTTAAGTCAACAAGCCTTCTTATGTACAACTGCTGATGTTTGGTCTACAAAGCACCGAAGCTTTATGGGCGTCACTGTGCATTGGGTGAGCATATACTGATTGTTTTATACATGAAAATCTCGTTCAAAAAATTGATTTTTTTCTATATTTGATCAGCTCTGTTACGTGCGTTCTACTTAGTCTTCTAGCATTTGCTGCAGCTCTGTGCTTGGTTAACACACTCTCTCACTCTCTCTCTTTATATATATATATATATATATATATATATATATATATATATATATATATATATATATATATATATATATATATATATATATATATATATATAGTATTTTAAATCCGCTAAAATCTATATATAAAATAAACAATAGCTCGCGGATCAAAGTATTACGACTTTTTACAGTATATATATATATATATATATATATATATATATATATATATATATATATATATATATATATATATATATATATATATATATATATATATATATATATATAAGTAAAAGTCTATTTTGGTGTCCTTGCAACGGAAGATCGGAATTGAAAATTTTGTTCACAGGGTGTATCTATGATGCCTAAATAGGTTTTAAGGTGCGAACAAAAATTTTTTTTAACTAAAGGAATTCATAGGGTAATCCGCCAAGATGCCTAGCGTCGGGTGCTCTCAGCCTTAAACTGTTGAGGACGGGGAGACTTCGTCCCCCCCTCTGTCCCCCGTCGGCTCGAGCTCCCTAAGGTGGCGTTTTAATTTTTAAAAATTTTTTCGCGCCTTAAACACCTATTCAAGCATCATAGATACACCCTGTGAAAACATTTTTTTTTTTAAAAAAATTCCGATCTTCCGTTGCAAAAAAAAAAAAAAAAAAAAAAAAAAAAAAAAAAAAAAAAAAAAAAAAAAAAACTACAAAAAAAAAATTTTGCACCTTAAACACCTATTTAGGCATCATAGATACATAGATACACCCTGTGAAAAAAATTTTCAATTCCGACATTCCGTTGGAAAAAAAAAAAAAAAAAAAAAAAAATTTTTTTCGCACCTTAATTACCTATTTAGGCATCATAGATACACCCTGTAAATTTTTTTTTTTCAATTCCGACCTTCCGTTCCAAGGGCACCAAAATAGACTATATATATATATATATATATATATATATATATATATATATATATATATATATATATATATATATATATATATATATATATATATATATATATATATATATATATATATATATATATATATATATATATATATATATATATATATATATATATATATATTTGCAGATCAATGAATCTACAATCGAACGACAAAGTGCCACTCTTGCTTGCAGCAGATTCAAAGGAGCTCATACAAATATCAAAGTCGCTGAAATATTGAGTTCAATACACAGGAAATTTGTCATATCACGGTCTACAATCATTGCAACTGTAACAGATAATGGAGCCAACTTTGCAAAGTGTTTCAAAGAATTCGGCGTTATTATTCCGGTTGTCGATAATGTGGGCATAGATGAAGATACTGCTTCAGGTGAAACCGATATCAACGACGAGCCGAATGAAGATGACGCTGAGTTTTACAATTCTTGTTTGGAAGTTGACGAAGATTATTTAATTGAACAACCTCTTCCGAATCATCTAAGGTGTGCCTCTCACACTCTTAGTTTAACTTGTACTACTGATGCGAGAACTGCGCTTAAAGGTTCTTTTTCTAAACTTTACCACAGTGTATTTGGCAAGTGTTCAGCTCTTTGGAATTTATCTGGACGTCCTAAATCTGCTGAAACAATTAACAATATATTTCAATGTCAGTTAAGACTGCCATGTCCAACAAGATGGAACAGCCTGTATGACAGCGTTCTTCTTATAACACAGCATAAAAATGTTCTTAATGATTTTATGACTGCATTGCAGCTCCCGTGCTTCAAAGACATTGAAATTGAATTCCTCGAAGAGTACATTTTAGTATTTCAACCAATTGCTGTTGCATTAGATAGGCTACAGGGTGATAAAAGCTGTTCTTTTGGAACTCTGCTTCCAACATTGCTAGTGATTGAAAAAAAAATTAAACGCTTGAATACGTCTCTACTTAAACATGTTCATCCTCCTCTTACAGCATTAGCTCCAGGTTTCGAGAATAGATTTCGGGAGTTTCTTAGTTTGCATAGCTCGGCATACACCGCAGTTCTGGCATCTATTTCCAATCCTAACCACAAAATAAATGGCTCGCCATAAACCCCGAATATAATACCGAAGAAAATAGGAAAAAGTATCAGGAAATGCTAATCATGGCTGTCAGAAATGATGTTCAAGCAAATACATCTAAAGAGCCCAACGAAGTAATGGATTTAGCTGAAGGTAGCAGTCCAGAAGACTTTTTTGAATACGAGAGTTTGTCATCTACATCACCCGCGTCATTAAATAAAGATGAACTAGAAATAGAAGTGCTGAAATACCTTACGGATAACGACTGATCCTCAGATTCACTTAATAGGTATCCCTGTGTTTAAAAAAGTCTTTTTGCACTACAATACTCCACTACCTTCGTCGGTCCTTGTGGAAAGGTTATTCAGCTTTGCGGGTCACATTCACTCTCCAAAGAGATCCAAGCTATCTGATAATATGTTTGAAACGCTAGTCATTCTTAAAGGTAATTCTTCATATTTGTAATGTTATTAATTAAGTTACTATAAATAAAATCCTTATGTCTTTCTTTTTTAATTTTATTTATGCTCAATATGGTTAGTGAAAATTATTATCATTTATTATTAAGTGATTAACTATGTTTAAATAGATCTTAATTATTACTATTATTATTATTATTATTTTTATAATTACGTAACTTTACAATACATTATTACTGTCAATTTTTTTTATTACCATTATCATTATTAATATTAATAATATTTTTTTTTTTTTTTTTTTTTTTTTTTTTTAATTTTTTTTTTTTTATTTAAAAAAATATATTTTTTTATTATTTTATAATTACGTAACTTTACAATACATTATTACTGTCAATTTTTTTTATTACCATTATCATTATTAATATTAATAATATCTACTCTTAATACTTTGCATACCGTCCAATAAAATTAAACAATGTTGAAAGAAGATCGGCTAACTAGAGTTCAAAGTGAAGCACAATTCAGATAATCTTCTACGTTTATTAATAAAATAAATTATAAAAAATTTCAAATATGGATAATATTGTATCACTAAATTCCATAAATGTATATCATTTATTGCACTAAATTTATATAATGAAACTTAAAATATATATAACAATTTTAAAAACTGTATATTTATATTATTTGGTCAATGATAGTAATATAAATTGCACTTTTTGAATAAAAGTTTAAAAACAGTTAGTTAATCCAATGATTTAATCATCAGCAGTAAATATGTATACATATGATCATGTACGAAAACTGTAAACTAATAATTAAGCCCGAAACTGACCAAAAGTAATGCGTTACATGTAACGAGTAACGGTAACGCTTCAAAGGATTTTAAAATGTAACGATGTAACGGTAACGCTACACATTTTCTCTCAAGTAACGAGTAACGGTAACGCTACCCAATTTCATGTAACGATGCCCATCTATATATATATATATATATATATATATATATATATATATATATATATATATATATATATATATATATATATATATATATATATATATATATATATATATATATATATATATATATATATGTGTGTGTGTGTGTGTGGCAAACTGGATTAACAAATATTCCATAAACGAAATCTCAACAACATTAGCGATCCTCAACAATACTTTACTTGAGTTAGGCCACTTTCAAGAAGAAATGAAAATATCAAAAGTTATCATAGTTTCTAAAACCGTTGACACTTTAGTACTAACTTCCGTCCCATCTCTATCCTAAATACAATTGGTAAAATATTCGAGAAATTGATGAATCCACAACTTACAAATTACTTTTACAAGAACGAACTCCTTTCACCAACTCAGTTTGGATTTACACAAAAAATGGTAGTAGAGTAGATGGGCTAATTCTCCTTATTGAAAATATATACAGAACACTAAACGACAAACAAACATGCATACTACTACTATTAGATTTTTCAAAAGCATTTGATGCTGCTCCGCACAACATACTTCAATATAAATTAGATGGACTTGGCATTTGGAAAGACCCCATAACCTGGTTCCATTCAAACTTATCTGGTGGAACACAATAACTGAAATTAGGAGATCTCTCATCCTCCCTCACTTTAATTTCTTAAAGGGTGCCCGAGGGATCTATTTTGGGTCCACTATACTTTTAACACATATACTTATGACTTCCAAAACTGACAATTTTTTACATTCAAAATACGGTGATGATACAACAACTCTAATATTAAACAAACTGTAATATGCCCAAAACACAAAAGTAAATAACGTATTAGAAAATGTTGCAACATAGATAAAGGCAAACAGGTTCTCTCCTAATCTACAAAAAACAAAAAAAAACAAAAAGGCAATAATTAATCAATTAATCATGACATACGTTGAAATTCTTATCAAGCTAAATATCATGGCAAGAGATAACCATAAATCGAACCATATCTGAAAAACTATTAGGAGTAATTTTCGATACGAAACTTTCTATCCTTCAAAAAACAAACAAATAGTCTTATTAGCAAACTTGCTACCTAAAGATAAACTTTATACAAAAATATAATAAAAAAACTATATCATAGTCTTACTTACTCACACCTACTATATAATTTACCGGTATGGGGATGTGCAAATGTATACCTGCTACAACCCTTAATAACTCTCACGTCGCATACCTCCTCCATTGAGAAGGGCTCGTGTGACACGACTTTCAACACAGTCTCATCCTTTATCTGTCCAACTCTCCGACCCCAAACTTAACCGCTTTGCTCCCTCTCACTTGTACTCTACTGGTAAAGTCTGGAACACACTCCCTTTATTTGTTTTCACAACTTCCTTTGACTTGCACTTTTAAACGCCGTGTATCGGGTCACGTTGGCCATTAGCAATCAGATCCATCGGGTCACGTTGGCCATTAGCAATCAGATCCCGAATGTTCCCCAACTCTGGTGGAATTTAGTAGGCCTCCGGCCTTTGCTCACCAGAGGATATATATATATATATATATATATATATATATATATATATATATATATATATATATATATATATATATATATATATATATATATATATATATATATATATATATATATATATATATATATATATATATATATATATATATATATAAAAGGATTCACAGAAATTTAATTTTAATGAGAATTTGTAATTATCGTATATTTTGGGGTATTTGAGTAAACTTTTTTTAAATAATAGGTATGTAATATGAATATGAATGCTACACGAGGCTACTATTATATTTTGCTAAAAGATGGGCTATGGGTTATGTAATATAAAATCCTTCCAGCAAATTTTTTCTCACAAGTATATTACTAATTCTGGTTCTGGCCAGAACTGGAATAGGAAAAAAAAAATTCCAAATTATGGAATTCCAGTACACCTCATATATATATATATATATATATATATATATATATATATATATATATATATATATATATATATATATATATATATATATATATATATATATATATATATATATATATATATATATATATATATATATATATATATATATATTGTAAAAACCGCTGGTGCCCATATTGTTCCTATACATATATTTGTAATGTAAGCTAAATTTGAGCTTGATTAAAGAATTTTACTTAAGACGTAGCGACTATCGTTCAAAGTTGGTGAAACAAATTGAAAATCTTAAGAAATGAAACATTTTTTTAATTAACTATTTCTCAAAATGACATTTCAAAAATTTATTTATTGGAAAGTATCTGGAGTAAATATAATTTTCGTTTTGAGTATTTTCTTCTGTAATCTTGAACAGCCTAAGAAAAACTTGTTTTATGAATTTATTAATTAAATTTTATTTTAAAATTTTCATAAATATCAAAACAATATTACAGGAAAAAAAATCAAAAGTATTACCTTTAACAGAAAATGCTTCTAGTTATCATCCTTTGCTATTTTATTATTATATTAACTTAATTTATCGTTCGTCTAAATCGTTAATAACTTATAATTTCTCAATTATATTATTTCTATCTTTGTACTTTTAGAGATCCTTCTATTCTTTTGAATGCATTGTTAAAATTTCTCTTGAAATATTAAATCTTGTAAACGAACTTAATGATATGTACTTATTAGCTTTATTATAATTTGGTTATAATTATAATTAATGCAATAGTCTTTTCATTAAATGAATTTCTTTGAAATCGCCTCACACATACCATCATTTTCTCATTCTCAAAAGAAATAAGTTTTGGCACCATTTTCATTCTACCTTTCTCACAAATTCTTTTGTCAAATAAAGCAAAATAATTACATTCTTCATCAAGATAATATAAATGATTAACAAATTTAGAGATAGCAGTATCAACTATTACTTTATTAGTATTAATGTACCAGTGTATGAACCAAAAATCATCATTTAGCGTTACTTTACCAACATTTGAACATTGAAACTATTAGATTGCATATTATCAATAAAGAATAGAGTATTGATGCTCAGGATAAAGGAAATTGGCGGCTAAAAAAATTCATATAAATTCATAGAAAATATATGTATAAGAAATATGAAGAATTTTAATATTAATGAGAATTTACTTTTGGATGATTTTCTGAAAGTGCTAATTTTGAAGAATTACTTTTATTTTAAATAAATCTCTAATTGGTTTAAGTAGTATGACATGAACGGTTCTAATATTTTATCTCATAACTTTTTATGAAAAATTTTTTATTTATCACTTGAAAGATAGAAGCCTTAATATTTCTTTCTAAAGCTTGAATTTTGATTAATTACATTGTTTTATGTACATCTTTTGGATTTATTTTTTTGAAAAAAAGAAGCATTTTTCATAATTTCTTGGGAAATTATAAATATAAATATATAAATAAATATATATTATATATATATATATATATATATATATATATATATATATATATATATATATATATATATATATATATATATATATATATATATATATATATATATATATATATATATATATATATTTGGGTATATGGGATGTTAAGGGTATTTTCCATCTCATCCCAGTGTTCAATGGTTCGCTCCCTTTCGCGCTCATCTCCACCCTCTTCTACAAGGAATAGGATCTCTTTCACACAAAAAAAAAACACTATTACAGACACACATACTTTTTAAAAAGGAAATTAATAATGATGGCGTCAATAACAGTACCCTTTGAGAAGCTCCGAGGGGATGCTTCCAAAAATAGCCCCTCATCCACCTTTTCCCCCATCACCACTTGAGAGTTGCTGGCTTGCGGTGATGGGGTTGATGCCACCAGGACTTTGCAGCAGGCTTGCCCTGATGCACAGTCTATTTTTTCATTAATTTCGGCAACATTTGCGGTCTTTAATTCAACTTCAACTTTGTTGAACATCACCTCTCTTGTCCTTGACCGAAAGTTAGATATTTGAGTGCTCTGATAGCGAACCTTTTATGTTTTTTCCTACTGTCTCTATTCTCAATTTCGGCCAAAGGCGGTTGTTGAGCAAAATGTGCGCAACGATGTTGTTTGTTCTAGTGTCTCTGATTTGGAGTCTTCCGAATTTTCCACCATGTGGCTCAGGCTCTCTTGCCGTTTTACGACTAAAGTCATTTGTTCTGTTTATTTATCTCCTAATTCTACTGACTTCCCTAAATTCTTCGACTATCTAAACTTCAAAATAAAGCACATTCTCAATTCTTCTCCTTTCTCTGAAATCATCATATTAGGTGATTTCAATGTTCACCACCTCCAATGGCTTTCTTCTAGTTCTCAAGATACAGCTCGCGAACGTACCTTCCATTTTGCTATTCAAAATGACCTTCTGCAGTTGGTGCAGCTCCCTACTCGTATCCCTGATCGATATCTAATCCTTCTCCTTATACTGTTAAACTATTTCTTCCTCTGGGTTCCTCCGATCATCTTCTTATTTCTGTATCCTCTTCCATCTTTTCAAGTCTTCCGCAGGAAAGACCCCCTCCTAGTGCGGGAAAACGTTTGTGGCATTTCGGTGCCACAAGCTGGTCGGACTTGCGATCGTACTTCTTCGATTTCCCATGGAATGATTGCTTCCGTGGAAGGGATCCCTCGGAGTGTGCAGAACGCAATACCGGAGTGTTTCTCTCTGGCATGGATGCGCACATTTCATATTCTTTCCCTTCTACTAAACCTAACAAGCCTTGGTTTAACTCTGCTTGTTTTCGTGCAATACGCAGCAGGGATGCTGCCTTTAGGGATTACCATCGTCTTCGAACTCCAGTACCTCACGCAACTTATATTTCATCCCAGAATCGAACAAAACTCTATTCTCCGCTACTCAAAAAACTCTTCTCCGTAGAAAATGTAATAACTTTTCTGGTTCCTCCTCTTCACGCCCTTTCTGGCACTTTGCAAAATATGTCAACTCTAACTTTGCTTCTTCCTCTTTCCCTACTCTATTATCTTCAGATGGCACAACTACCGTTCTGCTTTTTTCTAAAGCTGAACTCTTAGCTTAGACTTTTATCTCTAATTCAAATTTAAAAGATTCCGGAGCTATTCCTCCTCCTTCAGCCCCCTACAACTCATTCATGCCAAAAATTATAGTTTCTCCTAAAGACGTCATTTCTGCTCTCTCTGAGTTTAATACTAAGAAGGCGTACGGTCCTGATGGTATCACTATTGTGGTTCTTAAAACTTGTGCTTCTGAGCTTGCATCCTGCCTTTGTAAACTATTTTGTCTCTGTCTTTCTACTTCAACTTTCCCATCTTGTTGGAAACATGCGCTTATTCAGCCAGTGCCAAAGAAGGGGGATCCCTCTCAACCCCCCTAACTGCCGTCTCATTTCTTTGAACTCCGTTCTCTATAAAGTTTTCGAATCTATCGTCAACAGGAAAATTTGGAAACTTCTCAATTCTTCCAATCGTATCTCCGATCGCCAGTATGGCTTTCACAAGAAACACTCTACTGGTGATCTTCTTTCCCTTCTCTCTGATTCTTGGTCCTTCGCTCTTCGGCATTTTGGTCAATTTTTTGCTATCGCGCTGGACATATCGAAAGCCTTTGATAGAGTTTGACACAAATCTTTTATTTCTAAACTTCCCTCTTTCTATATTTATCCTTCACTCTAACTTCCTTTCTGGTTGTTCTATAGCAGCTGTTGCAGACGACCACCGTTAATCCTTTAAATCTATTAACAGTGGTGTTCCTCAAGGTTCTGTCCTATCTCTATCACTTTTTCTGTTTTTCTTAATAACCTCTCAATTACTTCATCTTTTATCCACTCCTATGCTGATGACTCCACACTTTATTACTCCTTCCGGTTTGAAAAACGCTTCTCTCAACAGCAGTTAAGAGTCTCAAGGAGGGTAACCTTGGAGTAACTAACCTCTGATCTTTCAAATGGGGCATAGAAAACATGGTGGTTTTCAATATTTCAAACCTCAGTTTCTCCATCTCTCTACTCGACAAAATATTCACACAACCACGGTATCTTCTTCGAAAGCACACAACTCAAACCTTCCTCTGTTCTTAATATTCTCGGTGTTTCTTTTTCTTATGATCTTTCTTGGAATGATCATATTATTTCTCCTTTTCAACAAGCTTCTTAGAGGTTGGGTGTTCTGAGGCGCCTTCGGAATTTCTTCACGCCACCCCAGCTGCTTGCTCTCTATAGGCGTGCTGTTCGCCCCTGTATACTCATACAGCTCTCCTTGAGAAGGTGAAGCCTAGGGCTTTTCGTCTCATCAACTCTCCCGCTCTCACTAATTCTCTCCAGTCTCTTTCTGCCCATCGAATTGTTGCGTCACTCTATCTATACTATCACTATGGACACTGCTCTTCTAAACTCTTTCGTCGCATATATCCTCCATTGAGAAGAGCTCGTGCGACACGCCGTTCTACACAGTCTCATCCTTTCTCTGTCCAACCCTCCGACCCCAGACTTAACCACTATACTCAATCTTACATGTACTCTACTGGTAAAGTCTGGAACGCACTCCTTTTATCTGTTTTTCCGGCTTCTTTTGACTTACACACTTTCAAACACTGTGTATCTGGAAACGTCGGCCATTAACGAACAAGGTCTGATGTTTCCAAACTCTAGTGGAAATTAGTTGGCCTATATATATATATATATATATATATATATATATATATATATATATATATATATATATATATATATATATATATATATATATATACGAAATATATATATATATATATATATAAACAAATAAAGATATATATATTATATATATATATATATATATATATATATATATATATATTATATATATATATATATATATATATATATATATATATATATATATATATATATATATATAACGAAAATTAAATATACAAAAAATTATAAATTCTAGGTCATGAGAGTGAAAATCGAAAAGAAAAAACATGCTAACACGATATGAAATAGTTCTAGGTTCAAATTATAAAGGAAATGAAAGTTGCTATTGATTGAACTAATGATATTAATTATATACAATTAATGATGTTATAACCTTCAATATATTATACGTAAGGTTTAATTTATTTTTCTAGACGATTGCAAGGATAAAATATTCAAATGATGATGATAACCAAAATAAATATTGTACTTACAGATTAATGGAATCTAAAAGATCCAACACCTTACGTGTGACTATATAGATGATGGTTAGACTAAACAAACAGGCTAGGACATCAACTACTTTCAACTCAGAATTACAACACACACAATGGTATGATAACTTAGTAAGATATACTAATATGATTACCTACCTATATATATATATATATATATATATATATATATATATATATATATATATATATATATATATATATATATATATATATATATATATATATATATATATATATATATATATATATATATATATATATATATATGAACTTACCTGCGTTAACTGCTCAGTTGTTGTAAGAATTCTAGCAAGAGGAGCACAACATATAGGTGTTGTATCCAACAAAGTGGGTCTACTATTTGTAAGGAATGGTTTCATGTATCGCACATCAAATTTTGACCATAATCGAAAAAGCCAAGCTTTTTCGCTCTTTTGACTTCCTGGAATATCATTCCTTTCATTTTCATTCCCATGGGAACCCTATTATATATATATATATATATATATATATATATATATATATATATATATATATATATATATATATATATATATATATATATATATATATATATATATATATATATATATATATATATATATATATATATATATATATATATATATATATATGTATATATATATATATAGTAAAATGAGAGCAACAATACAGAGCTTTATTGAAGTATGGTGAGGTAGGTGAAATAATAAACAAAATGGAAATGAAATATATTAAGGCAACAAGGATTTAATACATTATTCATTCAGATTAACGTTAAATAACTAAATGATTCTTTAAGTTAGCTATTAAGTACGCAACTACAAATACTCCCTTTCGAGTTTTAAGAACTAAAGGTTTTGACACAAAATATTTATGAAGAATTCTTCCATTCGAGTTTTATTAAATGAAATTCAAGCTATTTGCAACTATACATATAAGATTTCACAACAATAAATCTGTAAGCATTATTCCTTAGAATAATAAAACTAAGTTACTATCTCGTAATTAGGACCCCACAAAAATTGGGTATCTCCAAAGGTATGAATTCTTATCTGAGGATTCAAGTAAAAGTTTAAATAAACTTCCTTCATTAAGTGTAAGAAAGTCTGACTGGAACTTTCTGTGAGAAGCGCAATCTTTGAAATTTCAAGGATTGGAAACTTAAAACTTTAGGTTTCTTTGGTAGGGAAGAAGTCCCAAAGACTTATATAAATTTACTTGCTAAACTAGCCTATATATCTTCACTATTCCTAAATAACAAATTACCTTTATATAACGTAATTCATATTTATAAATAAATAGTTCTAATTTAACTGATTTAGCATAATAAAATAAATATAGTTAAATGTGTAATAATAAGTAACAAATAAGGATAACTAAATTAATTTTATAATTAAATATACAATTATAGTTTTTTGATCAATATTAGGTTTACCTAGGTTTTTAACTATATATATATATATATAGGGCATCCGCATATATATATATATAATATATATATCCGCATATTTCGATAAAATTCAACATCCGCATTCCGCATATAAATATATATATATAAAAATAACATCCGCATCCGCATATCCGATACTCCAAAATTCGATATCCGCATACCGCATATCCGCAATATTAGAAAATATACATCCGATCCATATATATATATATATATATATATATATATATATATATATATATATATATATATATATATATATATATATATATATATATATATATATAATAATATATAATATATATATATATGCGAATTGTAGATCAAGAGTGAGGGTGAAGAGAGAACTATCGATTGGTTTAGCATAGGAGTGGGATTGAGACAGGGGTTTGTAATATCTCCATGTTATTTAATATATTGATGAATGGTTTACTTAGAAAAATGGAGAGAGAAGGGAAGAGTATTACGTTGAGAAATATGGAGGGTGAATGTGAAGTGAATGTTTTACTTTTTGCAGATGATGCGGCATGTGTTGGTGGCAGAATCTGGAGAAAAGATGAGAATACTTGTGAGAGAGTTTGAAGGGAAATGTGCAAACAAGAGATTGAAATTCAATCCAGCGAAGAATAAAGTTATGAGGATTGGAGGTGGGGATGAGGAAATGTGGAGGGAGGAATTGGTTTGTAAAAGTGTGATGAATTCAAATATCTAGTAATGTTGGGTGGAAGGTAAGGGTGGGACGGAAAAAGGAATAAAGAACAGAGTGGTAGAAGGAATGAAAGTATTGGGGGGCCTAAGAAAAGTATGAAAGAAAGGAAAAATTTCGAAAGAAATAAAGATAAGAATGTTTGAATGTATGTGTTCACCTTCTGTATTGTATGTGTGTGAAACATAGACGATAAGTGCTCGGTCGAGAAAAAGTTTCAATGTCTTTGAGATGAAAGATTTGAGAGCGATATATAAATTGAGAAGGATTGATAGGATTAGAAATAAAGAATAAGGGAGAGTGTAAATGGAAGAAGGGTGTAATTGATAGAGAGGAGGAGGATGTGCAAAATGGTTTGGACATATGTGAAGAATGAAAGAGAACAGAATGGTTGGCAAGGTACGTAGATCCGATGTAGATAGGGGAAGGGTAGGGGGAGGGGAAGGCCGAAGTGGAGATGGATGGATGGAGTGAGAGTGATTTTGATGGAAGGAATTTGAGTTTAGACAAGGGTAGAAGATTTGTGGAGACAGAGATGGAGGGATGGTTGAAAGCGTTGAAAGGTAAGAATAGTTATGTAAGGAATTGTGGCGGGCACCACCTCACGAAAGTGGGGTGATATAATATATATATATATATATATATATATATATATATATATATATATATATATATATATATATATATATATATATATATATATATATATATATATATCGCATCCGCATCCTCATCAAAATTAACATCCGCATCCGCATAAAATTAGCATCCGCATTTCGAAAATTTTCATCCGCTATCCGCATCCGCACTTTCGAAAATTCAACATCCGTATCCGCATATTCGGAAAAATTATCCGCATAAAGTATCGGTATCAAAATTGTATCCGATATATATATATTATATATATATATATATATATATATATATATATATATATATATATATATATATATATATATATATATATATATATATATATATATATATATATATATATCTTCTCCCGTTACTTTTTCAAACGTAGTCCGCTACTTTCCGTTTGTAAGTCGAGACATTGTTGTTAAATCTTATATGTATACTTGCAAATAGCTTGAATTTCATTTAATGAAACTTGAATGGAAGATTCTTCATAAATGTTTTCAGGTATGTTCATTTGCTGTAATAAAGGAAGCACTTTTCAGTCCAAAACTCGAAGCGTAATTTTTGGACAGTCTGTTAATTTTTGGTTACAGTTCGTTACTTTTTAAACAGAAGTCCGTTACTTTTAAGCTTTTTGGAACTTTTTCGAACGTAGTCCAGTACTTTTATACGTATTTTGAACGCAATCTGTTACCTTCCCGGGCAAATCTCGTTACTTTTCCAAACGTAGTCCGCTACTTCCCGTTTGTAAGTCAAGTAATTTTCTAACACTAACCGTTACTTCCCACGGCATGTTCGATATTTTTTGAACGCAATCCGTTACTTTACCGACCTCAGTATGTTACTTTTTAGACCAAAGTCTGTCCTCACGCTTTTTCCTCACCCCCTTTTTGTGGTTCATTGACCTTACCCTTTGGGGATCGGTGCCGTAGCCCAGCAACCCATTTTCAGCCTCTTTCCTGGCCAGTTTTGAGATTCAAGTGCCCCCCAATTATGAGCAGGAAGACCCTTCCCTTTTGGATGTTGGATACATGGAACTTTCTCTTCTGAATGCTTGGAGGCTTTCAGGACCAATCATATAGCTGCTTAGTGGTGACGTTATCATTTCTCAATCTAAGACAATATGTTTCTTCTCCATCCTTGATTATTAACACGATTTTCATCTCAGCCGTCTTGGATTTCTGAAAACGTGGTTTTCATTTTCGTAGATTTTCTTTCATTTACTTTTTACATCGATTTTCGTTTAAAAAAAAAAAAAAAAAAAAAAAAAAAAAAAAAAAAAAAAAAATCAAATTCAACTTCAGAATTGATTTCCATGCCATTTGCCACTACACCACGAGATCTTTCTAATATATTAATAAAATAATATCTTTTTAAGTCATGTAATCAATTTTACAAATCTCTAAATTTCTATTGAAACCCAACATTTATTTATTCCATTTTAATCCATTTTACATTCTTTGAATTTACATTTTGCTTCACTATACATATATTATTAATCCATATTATTTAATATATTCTAAATTAACAACCGTTTTCTTTACAAAGCTATAACTAAACTAATTCATAATTTTCTTTTTCTACTCATATTTTCATAATTTTTTTTAACGCAATACGTTAAAGTGCATGAATACATATGCATGCAAAGCTCAAGCAACTTTATAAATACCATGTACATCGATTTTACAAATTTTTAAATTTCCATTTTATCCAATATTTTTTTATTCCATTTAAAATCACATTGCATTTACTTTTTATTCACTATATACACATTATTATTCCAAATTATTTAAAATATTCTAAAACCCACACCCGTTTTTTTCTCATAGCTATAACTAAAATAATTCATCATTTTCTTTTTCTACTCGTATTTTCTTAAATTTTTTAATGCAGTACATTTGAAGTACATGCATACATATACATAATTTTCCTTCTTTACGTTTTAATATAGCTTTAACTTTTAGTTTTCTTGCAATCACAGCAATTTGACGTACATTGACTGTAAGGGTATGGACATGTTGTCCTTTCAAACCATCTCTGATAGCAAGCTGTAACGTGTGTACAGCACATCGCATGCGTTTTATTTCTATAGCAGTGAAAGCAGATTCCACATCTTCATTTAATTCCACTTCTAAACCACTTTCACAATTTTCTGGGTCAGTGATACAAATTTTGGATTCACAATCCAAATTCGTATTATCTATTTCAGAAGGGACTACATTGAGTTTATCTATTGAACTTATCATGTTGGATGCATTATCCGTTACAACTAAAACTTGCCCTTTAGTAAGTTCAAACTCTTTGAGAACTTCCTTAACTATATTTCTTATAATTTCTAATAAATTTCGTATAAATTATAATTATTTTATATTCCTGTAAGCTTTTAGTATTACTGATTACTGTATTTATTATTATAAAATGTTAGCCTGAAAAAAAAAAAAAAAAAAAAAAAAAAAAAAAAAAAAATATATATATATATATATATATATATATATATATATATATATATATATATATATATATATATATATATATATATATATATATATATATATATATATATATATATATATATATATATATATAAAAAAAATTTTTTTTTTTTAAATTTCAAGTCTTAGGTACTAATTTTATTCGACTTCATGAAAAAAACAATTTAACCAAAATTTGAAAGAAACTGAATCAAATTTAGAGGTTACTCAAGGGCTTTTCAAAAATATAATAATTAATAAATATATATATATATATATATATATATATATATATATATATATATATATATATATATATATATATATATATATATATATATATATATATATATATATATATATATATATATATATATATATATATATATATATATATATATATATATTTATATAGTAATTTTTATATTTTTAATATAAAGTTATTTAGAATTCCTAATATATTTCAATCAAATCTTCAACAAAATTTATTTGAGCTTTAATCATGCAATTTGAGTAAACGGAAAAGAAATTCTTTTTTCAACCATTTAAATTTTATACAATTAATGATTTCATAAATTATAAAGAAAGAAAATTTAAGCATTTGATGCATAATCATTAATCCAAAATTAAATACATAATAAAATATATATATATATATATATATATATATATATATATATATATATATATATATATATATATATATATATATATATTATATATATATATATATAT
Source organism: Armadillidium nasatum (assembly GCA_009176605.1). Classification (NCBI taxonomy): domain Eukaryota; kingdom Metazoa; phylum Arthropoda; class Malacostraca; order Isopoda; family Armadillidiidae; genus Armadillidium; species Armadillidium nasatum. The sequence continues at coordinate 132,655 of SEYY01000568.1, forward strand.
ATATATATATTTATTTATGATTATGCTCAAAAGTGCTTAAATTTCTTTCTTTTATAATTTATATAGTATTTTTCTTATAATGTTGTATTTTAAATGTTGAAAATAAAAGGAATTGTCTTTTCTGTTTTCTTTTGTCTATAACCTCAAATTGTTAGATTAAAGCTCAATAAAATTTTGTTGAAGATTTGATTGAATATATATTAGGAATTCTAAACTCTAACAGTAATATTGGATAAATTATATTAATGAAGATCAGATTCTTGTATTACCCTATATGAAATCTTGAACCAAATATTAAGGAAGTTATATTCTAATATATAAACTACTTTAAAGTTTTTTAATACAGTAAGAACTAATATATCTGTTATATTATGTATCAAAAAATATGACAAATAAAAAATAAAATTTTTTTTTTTTTTTTTTTTTTTTTTTTTTTTTTTATTTTTTAATTTATATTTTAGTTAATTATTTTCAAGTTTTAAATATCTCTTGGTAGTTTTAGTGTTTTATTATTCTGCTGTGCTTTAATATAATTACGAACTACTAAAGTGGTGAAAGTCATGCTACTAGTATCGGTGTCGGTCACTTTTTGCCCATACCGATACATAAAAATATACCAACACTTACCGATACCGATACTTCACTCTCTCCCTAATATATATATATATATATATATATATATATATATATATATATATATATATATATATATATATATATATATATATATATATATATATATATATATATATATATAATCTTCCTCTCTTTAAAGCCTTCGCCAATGCTAACCTGAGAGATATGCGTTAGTCTTGGGTTTGGGATTTTTTTATTTCTTTTTTTGTTTTTTTTTACTAATGTCCCCTTCTCATAATGAGCTTCGCCAATGAGTGATGGTTAAAAAATATATTATTATTATTTTTATTATTAATTAATAATAATAATAATAATAATAATAATAATAATAATAATAATAATAATAATAATAATAATAGAGTACCATGAGAACTAAAGGAAAAATAAAAGAGAAAATTAATCTTGGGAGACAAATACAAAAATTGACTTTATAGATATTAGTATCTAATGAAGTAGGAAATTTAAAATTTTTATTTAATAACTGGCTATATATATATATATATATATATATATATATATATATATATATATATATATATATATATATATATATATATATATATATATATATATATATATATATATATATATATATATATATATATATATATATATATATATATATATATATTAGAGAATGAAATGAAGGAATGGTTGAAAATAGGAATGGACAATGCAATTTTCTGAACAGAAGTTCTGACCATTGACACTTAAAGACAGGAATAAATGAAGAGAAAAAAAAGCATCAAGCACAAAAGTATTTGGGTGTGTGGTGTTGAATATAGTTATTGATTGCTTCATGAGCTCTAATTTATTTTTTAATTATCTATTACACATTTATAAACGCTATAAGATCAAAGAAAAAAAAATAAATTAAATTAAAATTTTACTCTTGATAAGCTAGAAGAGATTTTATCAAGTAACAAAACAAAAACTATTAATATTTTATAAGAAAAAAATATTACTAATTTCATTTGAAAATATAAACTATTTCATTTGTGTAAATAAAGGTATGGTGTGTGAATTGAGTCGATTTACGTGAGAACGGCGGCGCACTTTACAATTTATCTAAACCACGATTAGGAATCAAAAATGGAATCAAAGATATAAAAATAAATCAAAAAATTACCTTCATGAGAAGAATTATTCAAAATGTTTCAATATGTAATTAAAAAAATCAGAATATTTTCTTTAGAAAAAATATCATATTTCTTTTGCATACATAATAAATAATCCCAAACTTATTTTACTTGATAAAATGAGCATTTCATATGAAACCAACACTTAAAACATACAACAAAAGCCCACAATTCTAATCTTGTTGGTAAATTACAGCCTATCATACATACCAAACAATCTTCTCCTAATAATGGCAAATACTCCTGTAAATGGAATTTGTAGCAGATTATTTAAGATGAACTAATATATATATATATATATATATATATATATATATATATATATATATATATATATATATATATATATATATATATATATATATATATATATATATATATATATATATATGTATTAGTACCTCTTACTACGAGGGAACTTTTGTACGATTTTCCATATTATGAGCTGGCACTCAGCCGAAATATTTTGACTCTTACGACAAGCGGTATTTCTAGATACGAGCGAGTTTCATTTATACGCCGTTAGTTGACGCTGAGCGCTCACGTTCAGCTAACATGTTCATCATTTCGCTGAGGAAGCATCTATACATTGTCATCGGGCGAATTTTTGAGTTTCTTGCGTTTTTTGCTGTAACTTCTGTGTTTGCAATGGGTTCTAAGAATTGTAGAGCAAAGGAGAGTGGAGATAAGAAGAAAAAGCTTATTGAATGCGTGTTATGGACTTGGCGCGCTAATACGAACGGAGTATGTCAACGAAATGTACTATTTTGAAGGAGGAGGAGATAAAGATCTTGTCGTCATCAAAGTGCGCCAAAAATATGTAAAAGAAGAGCACGTCTGTGAATAAGGGGATGGAATAATTGCTTCTGGTTTGGTTGAACGAGAAGAAACTTGCAGGTGATACCGTCACCTAGGCTATCATCTACGAGATGGCACTTATCGTGTACGACGATCTTTGCAAAAAGTATCCTGGAACGTCGGCGGAAGAACCTGCGGATTCTGCGAAACTTTTCAAGACAGAGGAGGCTGATTTGAAAAATTCAAACGGAAAATTGGCGTCTACTGTACTACGGCATGGTGAGGAAGCCAGTTAGGACACCAAGGTGGCTGAAGCGTTCGTAAAATCTTCGCTGAACTTGTCGCGTCGCAGGGCTATGTCTCACAGTAGGTTTTATAAATGTGACAAAAATGGTCTGTTTTGGAAGACGCAGAGACGGACGTTCATCACCGCCGAGGAGTAGTAGTTTGCCAGACCATAAGTCAATTAGGGATAGGCTGACGCTTGCTTTCTGCTCTAACGTCAGCGAAGGCTGCAAAATCAAGCCTCTTGTGGTCTATCATTCGAAAAATCCGCGGACCTTGAAGACTCACAAAATAATAAAAAAAAAGTTGCAAGTAATGTGGAGGGCTAACGTGAAGACCTCGGAGAACATCGTCTTCTCGGTCCGACTGTGAAGAAATTCCTGCTTGAACAGTCTTCCTCTCAAGATCCTCCTCTTTCTTGATAATGCCCCTGGTCACCTTCCAAATTTTCAGGATGAAATTTTAGAAGAGTTCAGCTTCATTATGATCATCTACCTGCTGTCGAAAACCACCCCTATCTCTACCGTTTTAACCACGGTAGATATTTGGTGGACCCACTGGGTTGCTAACATACCCCGCTCTTCTCATTTTGATCCAGCTCGTCCCTCTTTTACCCAAATGCCGTTCGCCACCAGTCATGCATTTATGGGAAAGCAGCAGATAAAAGGAGAGATTTCTGTGGCGAAAAATACTTTTAAAACTTGATATTGATTTTAAAATATAAAAAATAAAATAATAAAATACTTGTTATTAATAATGTCTGACACATTTTTCTTAGATTTGAAATAAAATTTTATCTGAAAACTGAGTTATCGGCATTTAACGAAATTTTTATTATCTTTCCTACTAAAAGCCGAAAATATGTTACATGCATATCTTCAATATTTCTTGCTAGTTTAGTCAAAGCCGTGGCGTGGCTATCGTCTATAACTAAAAACACCCAATATATATATATATATATATATATATATATATATATATATATATATATATATATATATATATATATATATATATATATATATATATATATATATATATATATATATATATTAAGGGATGCACCGATTAATCGGTAGATAATCGGTAATCGGCCATATTACCGATTAATCGGTAATCGGCTATTCACATGATTAATCGGCCGATTGTTTAAATCCTTTACCAGAACAAACCAACCTTTACAAGACTATTTTATAACTGCCAAGTTAATCATCAGATAGCTTCGACACAGTAACAAATAACAATACCAATATAATTTCCAAATTGTTTGTCATTTTGTGCCTGGCTGCTATTATGACTTTTTTTTTTTTTTTTTTTTTTTTTTTTTTTTTTTTTTTTTTGGACTTTATTAAGAAATCATTCATAAATTATGAAACATTAACATATTACAATTGACTCATTATTAATACAAATACTACAAATACATACATACAAATTGCATAAAAATACTACTAAATTTTGGCAGTTTTCCATGTTTTCTGTTTATACTGTTGCCTCTTCAATTCATGTTGTCTTCTATCTAAGCTCTCAAGCTCATCAGTATTTAAAGTTCAATACTCTTAAGTTATAATGCAGAAACATAAGAGTTTCCCCATTTTCAGGACACAGCCTTTTCCTTGTAGGTTCATAGTACTACTAAAAAGTCTTTCACTCTCAACAGATGATGGTGGTGCGCTTAGATATTTTGAAGCCAAATTGCTCAATATTGGTAAAGTCTCCCGTGTCTTTTTCCACCAAAGTAATGGGTCTTCGCTTCTTTGAAGTGTTGGTAGAGTTAAATATTGATCCAGTTCCTTTGCGCATCTACGAGTAACAGATTTACTCCTCTTGAGTTTGGGTTGCACATCTGTTGTACTTGCAACGTCTAAGTCTGAATTTATTTTCATAGGCTTATTTGACTCAAAATCATCTAACAGTTTTGAAAGGGAAACAGTTTTAGGTACACTTTCATAAGTTTCATTATCTTGATCATCATTAGAAGAGCTGTCTCCTGTTTGACTATCAATAGAATTTATCTCAGATTGATGTTCTACAATATCCATAACCCATTTCTTAATAGTGTCTTCTTTAATGTCATCCTTTTGAAATTTCAATTTAAATCTGGGATCGAGAAAAGTAGCCAAGCACAGAAATTTTTCATTTATGTATGATGCAAATCTTTTTTCAGTTGATGCACTGAATTCTTCAACAGTTGAAATAATTCCACTAAATTCACCAGTAGGTTTGGTAGCTTTTAATAGAAATAATCTGAGAGCTAATATTGTAGGGATTATCATTGATATAGTTGATGTTCTGTTACTTGATTCTTTGCTGATGTCTTCAAATGGACTTAATAACTGGACAACTTTTTCAACAATTGTCCATTGGTAACTTGATAAAGTTGGAATGTCATTGTCAACAGCATACATTATAAGAGCTTTTCGCTGCTCTAAATTTATTTTCAACATATTATATGTTGAATTCCAGCGAGTAGACACATCTTGAATCAGTTTATGTTTGTCTAATTTAAGCTGCTCCTGGATTTCAGTTAATTTGCTAATCGCTAATGAAGAATGATTAAAGTGTGAGACTATTTTTCTGCTATTTGCAATTATATTGCTCCCAGCCTTTTGCGAAAATATTGAATCATTTACTGAAAGTTGCAATGTGCGTATGAAACATGATGGTGACTGTACACCACACTTCCTCATACCACCAACCATATTTGCGGCGGAAACTCGTAGTACAAGAAAAATTTTGTTGGAGATCTTATACTCATTCAGAACAATGTGTAGTTGTTCACTTATTATTTCAGCTGTATGTGAACCAGGGAAAGGAACAACTCTAAGCACAGCTCTACATTGTTCAAACTCATCTGAAAGCCAATGGCCTGTCACACTCAGAAATGGAGCATTATTTGTTGAAGCTGTCCAAATGTCTGTGGTCAAAGAAAGACTGCTAATTTCATCGAGCGATGTCTGAATTTTTGCTTTTACTTTCATAAATATATCCGTGATTATTTTGTCTGTGAAATATTTTCTTGATGGAATTCTGTAATTAGGACAGAGTTTTGCAATAAGCCTTTGGAATCCAATGTCAGATGTTAAAGAATATGGTTGAATATCAACAGCTATCATTTCTCCTATCAAATAATGTATCTCTTGGGACTTGTGATCGTTAATATTCCAAATTTTACTCTTTTCTAAAACTGATTGTATAGTTGGTTGAACTTTTTTTTGGAGGCTCATAGTTGCTGCAACTTGCTTCTGAAGTACTTGGCTGTGACCAATCATATTGCCTTTTCAGCTTATCCATTTCAGCTTTTGCTTCATCTGAATTAATTTTTTTAATGTGGTTCAACATATTTGTCGTTGAATAACTTTTTGCAGATTTGCCACCTCTTGATATGGTGGCTTTACATAATTTACAAATACATTTACTGTTATCCTTAGGATGAACATCAAAATACTTCCAACAATAACTGGTTGACATACTGCTTTCGTTATAAAGTGTAATTAATATTTAATTATTTATATCTCAATAATCGAGATTCTAGAATCTAGAGTTTTCTTTAAAATTTAAAATTTTTATTTTTTAATATATCTGAAAAGTAAGCAATAAAAATGATTTACATTAATAATGAAAACATGCATAGTTATTAGTAATAAATAACAATGTTGATAACCGCTTTTTCTCAGTATTAATTTAAATTAAGTAATAATTTATTATTAATTAATTAAAAATAACTCATTACTTATTAGGTGTCATTGATGAAAGGCCGATTAATCGGTAATCGGCCGATTTCCAAGGCCGATTAATCGATAATCGGTAATCGGCTACTTGGCTTATCGGTGCACCCCTAATATATATATATATATATATATATATATATATATATATATATATATATATATATATATATATATATATATATATATATATATATATATATATATATATATATATATATATATATTAAAAATGGCAATTTTAAACAAAAAATTTAAAAAAATTTATTATATTTGGTTACATGGTGTTATGGGTTTGAAAGACGTTTTAAATTTAATATAAGTTTATCAGTTACAAAAAAGAAACGTAAAGAGCAACAACAATCTAAACTTTCTAAATGTTGAAAAATGTAGAACATAAATAGGAAACCATATTAAAAAGAATTAAAGTAACTATACTTATATTATGTTTATAATAGTTTACTTACGTTTCTAATTGGATGAAATGAATTTAAATGGTGAGTTTCTTCCTCTTCAACATCAACACTGTTGATATGCAAATTATTAAAATACTTACAAATACTAATAATATCAGTTTGCAATTTTAATATAAGAATACAAAAAAAAAAATTTGAATGTATTCAATTTTCAATGTTATTAATATAAAATGGTAAGGGTATTTATACTAAAATATTTTAGTTCTGTCTCATATATAGAAAATGTAACTGAATAAATTATTACTAAGATTAATTTAAATCAACTGTGGCAAAATAAACAATCAACAGTAAAATATTTCGTCTTATACTATGGGTGCGCCTATCCTTAAAAAAAAAAAAATTTAAATTCTTTTAACAATCTTATTGTAATGAAAAAATAAATGTTTACCAAAACAATTTTTTCCTATTTCTATAGTTATAAAATAACCAAAAAATCACTTAGTACATACGGTATTCCCAGCCAGGACAAAACTTGAGTTGTCAGTCCTCCAAACACCATAACAGTTGAAATTACAATTAATGATGTCGTAGTTAGCATTGCTTTTCTAGCTTTTGTTGTTGTGTTACGTATAGCCAATGCAAATGCTATTGCTCCTCTTAATCCTACAATATATATATATATATATATATATAATATATATATATATATATATATATATATATATATATATATATATATATATTATATATATATATATATATATATATATATATATATATATATATATATATATATAATATATATATATATATATATATATATATATATATATATATATATATATATATATATATATATATATATATAATATATATATATATAATATATAATATAAAATCTCCTCTGATGGACAAAGGCAAAAAAACTACTAATTCCTTCCAAAGTTTGGGGAATATGGGAATCCTAGTCAAGTTAAAGGTCAACAAGTCCAATAAACGGCGTTTGAAGGTGTTCAAGTCAAAGAAAGTTGGGGGAAAAAAACAAAGAGTTTGTTAAAAATTTTACCAGCAGAGTGCATGTAAGATTGAGCCTAACAGTTAAGTCTGGGTTCAGAAGGTTGAAAAGAGAAAGGATGAGACTGTGTTCAAAAGGCGGATCGCACGTGCCCTTCTCAATGGAGAAGGTATGAGAGTGAAGTCCAGAAAAACAGTGTCCATTGTAATAGAGAGAGAGTAACGCAACAATTCAAAAAGTAGAAATCAAGGGTTAGTGAGAGTGAAACAGTTCATAAGACAAAAAGTCCTATTTTCCTTCTTTCCAAATAGAGCTTGTATGACTGTATTCTGCATATAAATGGTTATAATGAACTATTTTGAATTTGAGGGCTCTTTGTGCTTCAACTTTCAAATACTATTCAACTTGTCGCAAATGCTATTCTAATATAAGTAAAATATTTGAATAGCATTTGTGACAAGTTCAAAGAAATCTAGTTGTTTTTTCTCACTTTCTAAACTAAGAGTTAATACCGCTTGAAAAAAAACTATATTGTGATAATGTCAAGAAAGTTCTGTGACCACTGGTTACGATTACACCTAATTAATATGCTAAATTCAGTAAAATGGAGGAGTCTTAATGAGTAGTTAAAAAATCTGTATAAAAGAAGTTTAGGTAAATTTTTTTTTTTAAAAAAAAAGACACACTCATTGTGCTTTCATTTAATTTTTTTTCAACTTCTACTACGCGCGCACGCGCGCATACACACATGTATATTTTAATACTCACAAATGAACCAAACTAATACTGATAATATACTAATCCACAGACTGAAAATAAAATTACAATGTAAAAAGTTAAACTCTAATAATTAATAATTATAAAATTTATTGTTTTTCCAATTAATAACCAATTATACACAAAAGTTTTAATTATACTTAAAAATAGCTATAATTCTTTTATTTAAAATAAGGAGTTAAAACATTTAATCTTCAAAATCTTACAATGAGAACTAATCTCGTTAATGGCTAGAGTGGGACAATATACATTTCAATTAGCCATTCACTTCATAATTAAATATAACACCTTACAACACATCTTAAATAAATAAGTCGCTAAAAAAATTAAATAATGAAAAAACTGTAACACTATTAGAATAATCCACAATAAAAACTCTAAAAAGAAAAACACAAATCTGCTAAATATATATATATATATATATATATATATATATATATATATATATATATATATATATATATATATATATATATATATATATAATATATATATATATATATATATATATATATATATATATATATAATATATATATATATAATACCTGCAAAGAATAAACAATGCATAAACTTTGATGGAATCTTGGGGCTTCTTCCAAAATTCAAAAGGAATGAGAGAGGATATATGTTCAAGAATCTTCCAACAAAAATTGCAATAAATGCAGTAATAATAAATGAGGGGACCCAAACATGATGTTCAAAAGTAAACATGGAAACTCCGATGTAGGAAAATATAAAGTTTTCTGACAAAAAATTTAAGAGTTCAAATAAACTTTTTGTTGCAAGTCTGCTCTCAGCTGATAGGTTGTTTAGAGTATAATGTGCTTGACAAATCCCACAGAAAAGAACTGCCACAATTCCTGTGAATATATATATATATATATATATATATATATATATATATATATATATATATATATATATATATATATATATATATATATATATATATATATATATATATATATATATATATATATATATATATATATAATATAAAAAAAAAACATTTTTAAAAGTTTTTTTTTTTTTTTTTTTTTTTTTTTTTTTTTTGCAAATTTCTTTTTATAATACTTTACATCATTTTCATTATTACTCAAGGTTCTCTTCTCTTCCTTCTCTTTTAAATTATACATGCTTAAACTTTAAATCTTTTTATGCTGCCATATGCTCACTTCAATATAAAAAAAATATACAATAAGAAATTTTTTTACATTTTTTAAAAAAAATTCTATTTTTTCAAATAGAATATTTTTTAAAGACTTTATTAAAGTCTCTAAGATCTGTAGTAATATATCCACCTTAAATAGACAGGTCATAATCATTATCAAGAAATATGTATTTTTTATTTTTCCACATATTTAGGCCTATTTCAAGTTTTAATTTTTTTTTTCACAAAAATATGAGCAAGTATTATCTACTGCTTTGCAATAAACGAAAGGCAGGTGGGGTATGGAGTTCCCAAAGGCAGTTGCGGAGTTCCTCACATCGGATTTCCCTTGTATCTTGCGTATATTCATATGTATAATTCATAATACAGGTCGGTAACTGAAGGAATCGCTTGATAGGATTTTCAGACCTGCTTCTCCCACTTTGCAGCGGGATATCATTCGCTGCTAGTCATGTATTTATCATATAGCTGTTCATATTAGGTGGAAGTAGCCCAAACGTTGACTGACAATTTCAAAAACGAGTAGAGACGTCTAAATCGTCGACATTATTTCTTGTGCAAAACATCAACATTTTATTTTCTTAAAATAAAGTGGTTGATAACATGTTTTCAAAACTCGCTCAAATCGTCGGCACATTAAATCGTAGGGGCGATATGTTTGAATTTAACTCCTATTTCAGCGAAAGAAAGCGCGCTCACGCAGAGAGAGAGAGAGAGAGAGAGAGAGAGAGAGAGAGAGAGAGAGAGAGAGAGAGAGAGAGAGAGAGAGAGAGAGAGAGAGAGAGAGAGAGAGAGAGAGAGAGAGAGAGAGAGAGAGAGAGAGAGAGAGAGAGAGAGAGAGAGAGAGAGAGAGAGAGAGAGAGAGAGAGAGAGAGAGAGAGAGAGAGAGAGAGAGAGAGAGAGAGAGAGAGAGAGAGAGAGAGAGAGAGAGAGAGAGAGAGAGAGAGAGAGAGAGAGAGAGAGAGAGAGAGAGAGAGAGAGAGAGAGAGAGAGAGAGAAGAGAGAGAGAGAGAGAGAGAGAGAGAGAGAGAGAGAGAGAGAGAGAGAGAGAGAGAGAGAGAGAGAGAGAGAGAGAGAGAGAGAGAGAGAGAGAGAGAGAGAGAGAGAGAGAGAGAGAGAGAGAGAGAGAGAGAGAGAGAGAGAGAGAGAGAGAGAGAGAGAGAGAGAGAGAGAGAGAGAGAGAGAGAGAGAGAGAGAGAGAGAGAGAGAGAGAGAGAGAGAGAGAGAGAGAGAGAGAGAGAGAGAGAGAGAGTAGAGAGAGAGATAGAAGAGAGAGAGACAGATAAGAGAGATAGAGAGAGAGAGATAAAGAGAGAGAGATGAGAGATAAAGAGATAGAGAGAGATAGAGAGAGAGAGAGAGAGAGAGAGAGAGAGAGAGAGAGAGAGAGAGAGAGAGAGAGAGAGAGAGAGAGAGAGAGAGAGAGAGAGAGATAGAGAGAGAGAGAGAGAGAGAGAGAGAGAGAGAGAGAGAGAGAGAGAAGAGAGAGAGAGAGAGAGAGAGAGAGAGAGAGAGAGAGAGAGAGAGAGAGAGAGAGAGAGAGAGAGAGAGAGAAGAGAGAGAGAGAGAGAGAGAGATAGAGAGAGAGAGAGAGAGAGAGAGTAGAAGAGAGAGAGATAGAGAGAGAGAGAGAGAGAGAGTAAAGAGAGATAGATAGAGAGAGAGATAAAGAGAGAGATAGAGAGATAGAGAGAGAGAGAGAGAGAGAGAGAGAGAGAGAGAGAGAGAGAGAGAGAGAGAGAGAGAGAGAGAGAGAGAGAGAGAGAGAGAGAGAGAGAGAGAGAGAGAGAGAGAGAGAGAGAGAGAGATAGAGAGAGAGAGAGAGAGTAGAGAGAGAGAGAGAGAGAGATAGAGATAGAGAGAGAGATAGAGAGAGAGAGAGAGAGAGATAAAGAGAGAGAGATAGAGAGAGATAAAGAGAGAGAGATAAAGAGAGATTAGATAGAAGAGAGAGAGATAAAGAGAATAGAGATAAAGAGAGAGATAGAGAGATAGAGAGAGAGAGATAGAGATAAGAGAGAGAGATAAAGAGAGATAAAGAGAGATAAAGAGAGATAAAGAGATAAAGAGAGAGAGAGATAGAAGAGATAAGAGATAGAGAGAGAGATATAAAGAGATAAGAGATAGAGATAGAGATAGAGATAAAGAGATATAGAGATAGAGAGAGATATATATAAAGAGAGAGATAAAGAGAGAGAGATAAAGAGATAGAGATAAGAGAGAGAGAGATAAAGAGAGAGAGATAGAGAGATAAAGAGAGAGAGATAAAGAGAGATAGAGATAAAGAGAGAGATAGAGATAGAGAGAGATAGAGATAAAGAGAGATAGAGATAAAGAGAGAGATAGAGATAGAAGAGAGAGAGATAAAGAGAGAGAGAGAGATAAAGAGAGAGAGAGAGAGAGAGAGAGAGAGAGAGAGAGAGAGAGAGAGAGAGAGAGAGAGAGAGAGAGAGAGAGAGAGATAAAGAGATAGAGATAGAAGAGAGAAGAGATAAAGAGAGATAGAGATAGAGAGAGAGAGAGATAAAGAGATAGAGATAAGGAGAGAGAGATGAAGAGATAGAGAAAAAGAGATAGAGATAGAGAGAGAGAGATAAAGAGAGAGATAGAGATAAAGAGATAGAGAGATAAAGAGATAGAGAGAGATAGAGAGAGAGAAGAGATAGAGATAAAGAGAGAGAGATAAAGAGATAGAGATAAAGAGAGATAGAGAGAGATAAAGAGAGAGAGATAAAGAGATAGAGATAAAGAGAGAAGAGAGATAGAGAGAGAGATAGAGAGAGAGAGATAAAGAGAGAAAAAGAGAGAGAGATAGAGATAGAGATAGAGATAAAGAGAGAGATAGAGATAAAGAGAGAGATAGAGATAAAGAGAGAGAGATAAAGAGATAAGAGAGAGAGATAAAGAGAAGATAAGAGAGAGATAAAGAGATAGAGAGAGAGATATATATATATAAAGAGAGATAAAGAGAGAGATAGAGATAAAGAGAGAGAGAGAGAGAGACTATATTAGAAAAATAATTCGTTTGCTATTTCTGAAACTAAAAAAAAAAGGTTCTTTAAAATATGTAGGCCATGTTAACATACTCTTAACATTAACACCACTTATGGGTCGGGGACATGCATGTGTAATATTGTTTATATCGTACTCTAAACAATAATAATAATAAAAATATAATAATAATAATAATAATAATAATAATAATAATAATAATAATAGGCCTAAATGTTAGAGCTAATAATAATAATAATAATAATAATAATAATAATAATAATAATAATAATAATAATAATAATAATAATAATAAATTAGAGATTTCTTGAAAAACTATTATATTTAAAAAATATAATACTAATAGTAAAAATTTATAATTAGAAATTAATTTTTCAACTGTAGTGAAACTTCGAAGCAAAATTTATTTCAAAACTTTGCAGTTTCTCTCACAAACAGTTAGTTTTGAAATCTGGAAATTGTATTTTACACTTCCGTTGAAAAAAGCAGGAATGATTTTGTTCTACATCCAAAAGGTTTTCTGGCAAAAATATACAAAATCCCAAAAATCACCCAAAAACCCAGCTGGGTTGAGTTTTTGATGAAAAATTTCGGTTTTTGTCAACTATGGCTGTGGTGCCTAATTTTTTCCAGCCACTTCTATTCTATAGAACCCTCTGCCATCATTTGTTTTTTTCTGCTGCATTAATATTTTTTCCTGAAGTCCTCCATATGTACTCATCTGAGAGATTTGCGTTAGGCCGGGATTGGGTAGGTGAAACGCAAATGGGTAGGTCTTAAACTAGAACCAACCTAGAGCAAAAATTTCCATTACAATATTTACTAGGTCTTCAACAGTTTTCCCTTGAGTTTGTGAAGGTATATATAGTCTTAAGATTCGATTGGCTGTTGTTAGCCATCTGGAATGATGAAGTGCACCACGCAATTTACTGGCTAATGATGATGATACATGTCCATGTTTTAAACTAAGGCACATGTTTTTTGGTCTGTACTGAGTTGCATAACAATATCTTCAGGGAGCTGTGTTTTGTTTTTTTTTGGAGTGTACCGGACGAAAGTTAACTATCTCACATTTAGTTAAATCTTTTTGAATTTCATGCCCAATAGTGCCTTGAAAGGTATGTGGTCCTGATGGTCTCCCATCTATTATCTGAAAACATGCCTGAATGGGAGCTCATTAGCATTGAGAAGGCAAATTAGCCACATTATAGGTCTTTCAAGATATATTTCAATCAATCTGAGTACTCTATCCACTTTATCAGTGTTAACTGGAGCACCATCACACAGGAGAGCTTTGAGATAATCTACACTATCAGAGTCTATTAGAAAAGTTATAATTTACTCAGAAATGCAGCAAGCCGTTCCATTATCTGGAGTAACGTGAGTCAGGCATACATCAGATGTTTTTCTCCTTCTTCATACATCAGATCAAATCCCAAACATTTAATTTATGGTTCTTTCCCAATGACATAGTGTTCTTTGTGTTCCATTCCTTCTTTAGTTTTTATATTGTATTTTCAACAATCAGTTTTTCGAAGATAATCATCATCATGATTACTATCTTCCATTTCCATTCTCTCCTCTTCAGTAACTTCCACGACTTCTGTGCTAGTTGAGGGAACACTACTATCTATATTTATGACCCTTCTCCTGCCCGTACCAACGCTTCTGCTAGTGTGACTTGATAACCTCTACATCCTAACTTGAGTCCTTGTCCTGGCACTAGTCATTGCCCTATCAATTGGTCCAAGTTGATTTTGTCATTCTTTCTGTCCACAAAAGATTCCCACTCAATCATTGGGATTTTATCTTTATACCTACAGTCTTTTCTTGATATTCATAGAAATTACAAGTACAAATGTCAAACAATGCATCGAATGTCTTAACTGAATGTCTTATTCAGTTGGGTACTTGGGGTTTTATTTACATTTAAAACTGATTGCACAGGCCTTTCATTCTTTAGCCATACACCATTAAATCCTACGAGGGGGAAGGAGAAGTTATCCAAAATGATTATCACATCAAATGCAATGATTTTATGACAATCTTTAGCTCCAACTTTATTCTTACTTTTCATTAACGATCTTAACTGCACTTCTAACTCTATTCACTCTTATGCTGATGACTCAACTCTACATTCTTCTACTCATTTCAAATCTGCTCCCACTATTGCTTCGTGAGTTGCTTCTCGTCTTCAACTTTCCGATTCCATTCTTGCCAATCTGAATGGGATTTCCCGGTGGGGTCAAGGCAACCTTGTGAAATTCAATTTCTTTCCATCTCCTTCTCAAAAACACCTCCCAACTTTCCTATCCTCTTCGATGGTTCTCCCGTCTCACCTGTAAATAATATTAACATTCTTTGTCTAAACATAAACAATAAACTGTCTTGGAACCACATATCACAATGGTTGCTAAAGCGGCCTCTAAGAAGCTGGGAGTTCTGTTCAGGTTGAGAATTTTTTCCTTCTGAGCAGTTACTCCAAATACACTTGCATCTTATTCGCCCTTGTATGGAGTACTGTTCTCACATCTGGGGGGGCTCTGGCTCCTCCTCTCTTCTGGATAGGATTGAGTCTAAAGCTAAAAGATTAATAAACTGTCCCCTACTTCCAAATTCTCTTGAACCCCTATCTCTGCGACGTGACGTTGACGTACTATCTCTTTTCTACAAATACTACTATGGCAGGTGCTCGAGGGAATTGGCCTCTAGCATTCCTCCACCGTTGCGTCGTCCTCGTTGCACAAGGGGTGCCCTACTTTCCCGCGAATTTTGTGTGGATGTAGGAAACCCCAGGCTAGCCCGCTGTGGTGCCTCCTCCTTTCCAGCCACATCTGTTCTGTGGAACTCTCTACCATCATCTATTTTTCCTCCTCTATTTAATATTTAATTTTCCACTCTTCAAGGCTTCTGTCTGTGCCCACCTGAGGGATGTGCGTTAGGTGAGTGTTTGAATGAGTTTTCTTCATTTGTGTGTGCCCGCTCCTTGATAAGGGCTCTGCCCGTGAGTGGTGGCGATCTGCAAAAAACAAAAAAACAATATATATATATATATATATATATATATATATATATATATATATATATATATATATATATATATATATATATATATATATATATATATATATATATATATATATATATACTGCATATTTGCGATAGATTTTATGAAAAATTTAAGTCTGCTGAATGAGGATTCAAGACATTGACCTCTAAGATGGTAAGTCAAAGAGCTACCAACTGAGCCATGAAGTTCAAAAGGAGATAACAGTGAGAAGGCTTATGAAATATGACTCATGCGGAGTTGTTGGTCTGAGTGAGTCGTATTTCATGAGCCTTCTAACTGTGATCTTTTGAACTGTCATGGCTCCGTTTTTAGAGCTTTGGTCAACTTATCATCTTAGAGGTCTCGGTTTCGAATCATCGTTCAGCAGACTTGAATTTTACATTATATATATATTACCTGTTAAATCAGCAGCTTCAGCCATAAGAAAAGTGGAATAGGACATCAAAACAAAGAGTGCTGTTTCAAGCAAAGGAAAATCTCTCAGGCGTGTGAATTTTGTAAGAATAGCTGTTAGACATCCCATGACAGAGCCAATGAAAAATGAAAGACTGAATATCTTAATAAACGTAAATATTGCTAAGAAGAATGCTTTTACCTCAAAATTACCTCCTGTTCCACCATACTGTTCAATAGCACTGAAAGTTAAAGACAGAAAATATATAAGAAAATATGGTGTTACTCAAAAACTTCAAATCAATTTTAAATTTAGCAATTTTTAACATAAATATTTGATAAGATATACCTTGATAAAACAATAGCTACTGCATCATTAAGAACACTTTCCCCAAAAACAAATGCATAAAGATTCACATCCACATGAAGCTCAGAAAAAATAGCTAAAACTGTTACAGGATCTGTAGCTGATATTAAAGTACCAAACAACAATGAGTCTGTGAAAGTCATGAAATTTTGTCCCAGAAGCCACATTACAAAATATAAAATGCCTCTGTAATATTAATGAAATTTATTTCTCTGTAATATTAAATCATAATGAATAATTAATTTGCATATGTGGAACAATGTTTGAATGTGATATTTCAAAATCTTACCCAACAGTGAATGCAGATACAGTTGTACCAATGAAGGCAAATGTAAAAATCGCTCCTAGATTCTTAAAAAAATGCTTCTGTAATATAAACATGTAACTTGGTCATTAAGTTACTATATATATATATATATATATATATATATATATATATATATATATATATATATATATATATATATATATATATATATATATATATATATATATATATATATGAGAGAGAGGGAGAAACTTCATATATGAGTCATTCAATGTCAAGTGGAATAATTTTGAGGCAGTTGGTTGCACGACCATCTCCGATTTTGTTGAAACATGGGAAACATGTGGACAAATGCTTCAAACGAAAGTGTAAAATTTTGTTCAAATATTGTACATTTTATGAGCCACGGGGGTCTCTGAGTTGATTTGACCCTTATTGGAAAAAAACAAAAAAAACTGCCAAAACTTAATTTTTCGATATAGAACCATTCTTCAAAGACAGCAACTATGAAGCTGAAATTTTGCCTACATGGGTATTTCATAGCGATAAATTCAAATTTATTGATAATGGAGCTGTGGGATTTTTGAATTTTCACAAATTTTGCACAAAATCGTGACAAAATACAATAGTGAAATTTTTTTTACCAAAACTTATATAATGGTTAATTCGCTTTACTTAGATATTTTTAAATAAAATAAAATATTATTACCAGTAATTTAATAAAATTTAATACAAGAACACAAATTCTAAAACTATTATTATAAATTAAAATAAAAGCCAAATAAACTTTCGATAAGTGTAGATTCGACCATCAATTTAGAATTACACTTCTGAGGAGGGGAGCTGCATCAACAACTTGTTCTCCATTCTCACGCTGAGAGCTGTGTAGTTAACCAGTTCTCCAGTACAATAACTGATCATCAACAATACTGTCAACATTTAGAACCTCCACACAACTGGTTCTAAATTTTCCATTCAACGGAATACTTTTTCTCAATTAAGGTGACGTTGGGTAATTCTTAATTGACAAACAGTCATTAAGAAACCAAAATTCCCGTCAGTTTCATAACCCACCGACCTGATCTGCATTGTTCCTTCTTCAAAGTTTCCTTGTTCTGAACATGCTTTACCAACGTAATTGTTCATATTTCATTTTTCATCTTTAAACTATTAAAAGATTCCTCTGCCGTCAGTTGTTCCTTCTGAGTGATCGTTTTTTGCCCTGGCAAAGAATCTGAGTTGCTCTTTTCGAGAAGGTCAGAGAACGACTTCAACCCAACAACACCGTCCATCTGAAGAGGACGGTACAACCCCTAAGATCATCAACACGGCCATCCGAAGAGGCCGGTACAATACAACTTACAAGAGGATTTTCTTCAACAAAGTGAGTGTTCCTCAAATTATTATTTTTTTCTGTTTGGTTCAAATACAGGCCAAACCTTACAAATATATATATATATATATATATATATATATATATATATATATATATATATATATATATATATATATATATATATATATATATATATATATATAATAAAGTGGTTCAGTGGTAAAGTAGAAGAAGAAAGCAAACTGTTAACTAATAATCTCCGGCATCCGCGATAGGCCTGGCCAAGCCAGCGGTATCCGCCGTGGGCCCAAGAAAACCCAAGGATCTTCCTCGGAAGATCCTACTGACAGGACGAAAGTCCTACCTTTACTTTTTGACCAGTGCTTTATAGTACTAACCAAATATCAGTAAAAATTCATCTCTATCAGATTATGTAGAGATGTTATGACAACAGATTCTTAAGCTGTTCCTTCTTATAAATCTTTCCGATGCATATACCTATATAAAATAACTCAGATGTACTGGCAACTTTACCAGAATCTATACTACATATAAATTGTACTACTTAGATATCCCTTTACAAAATTCCTGTTAGAATATTGAATTACCAAGTACAATAACAAATAGGAGCAGTGAAAAGAAGACTTTATATATATATATATATATATATATATATATATATATATATATATATATATATATATATATATATATATATATATATATATATATATATATATATATATATATATATATATAGTGATGGGCTAATCTGGCAATTTATCATGCGAATCCCCAAACTTCGAATCTGTATTCAGCTGATTTTGGAATTTCTTGAATCTGAATCCGAATCCAGAACCTCTAAATCAGAATCCAAATTCATTAAAAAAATCACTGAATTCAGATTTGGATTCATCCATCACTTATATATATATATATATATATATATATATATATATATATATATATATATATATATATATATATATATATATATATATATATATATATATATATATATATATATATATATATATATATATATATATATATATATATATATATATATATATATATATATATATATATATATATATATATATATATATATATATATATATATATATATATATTATATATATGGGGTAGGGAAGCAGAGTTCCTGGGGCGGAGCTTACCCCCATTGGGTATATGGAGCGTTAAGGATACTTCCCATCTTCCTCCAGTGCCCAATGTTGCGTATGATTTCGAGCTCATCTCCACATTCTTCTACACTGAGTAGGCTCTTATTCACATACAAAAAACACTATTACAAACACACATCTTTTTAAAAAATAATTATTATGGCATGAACAACAGTAGCCTCGGAGAAACACCAAGGGGTGGCTTCCAAAAATAGCCCTTCATCCACCCATTTTTCCTTAACCACTTGAGAGTTGGTGGCCTCCAGCAATGGGGTTGGAGACACCAGGAATCTGCATCAGGAAAAGCCATAAATTTTTGTAACATTTTAGGGCTTCAATCCAATTTAAACTCACTTCTCTTCTTCTAGACCACCGAAATTTAGGTGCTTGAACATTCTGACAGCAAACCCTACTTTGTTTCTTCATACTGTCTCTATCCTCAATTTAGAGAGAAGGTGGTTGTTGAGATCACGTGGGCAACAATGTTGTTTCTTCTTGTGTGTCTAATTTGTCGACTTCTGAATTTTCCCCCCATGTGGCTAAGATCTCTTGCCATTCAAACACTAATATTTTCTGGAGGAGGTAATTAATTCTATTGACTATCCTAAATTCTTCTATTATCTTAACTTGAAAATAAAGCACATTCACTCTTCTTTTCCTTTCTCTGAGATTATCATGTTAGGTTTTTTCAATGTTCACAGGTGGTTTTCTTCTAGCTCTTATGATACAGCTGGTGAATGCACCTACCATTTCGCTATCTAAAATGACCTTGAGCAGTTGGTGCAACTCCTTACTCGTATCTCATTGTCTAGGAGATGAACTCAACATTCCAGACCTTTTTCTAACTTCTAATCTTTCTCCTTACACTGACAAACTCTATATACCTCTGGGTTTCTCTGCTCACCTTTTTATCTCTGTATCCTCTTCTATTTTTGAAGTCTTAGACAATAAAGAACCCTACTAGTGTGAGGAAACATTTGTGGAATTTTGGTGCCTCAATCTTTTCAGACTTGAAACCGTATTTCTTTGACTTATCATGGAATGATTATTGCTTCTGTGGGAGGAGTCCCTTGGAGTATGCAGAGCACATTACTGAGGTTATTTTCTCTGGTATGGAGGCATACATTCTATATTCTTTCCCTTCTACTAAACCAAATAAACCTTGGTTAAACCATGCTTGTTCTCGTGCTGTTCGCCGCAGGGAAGCTGCCTTCAAACTCCAGAACTCATACAACTTATATTTCATCTCGGAATCATGAAAAATCTATCCTTTGTAACACTAAAAACTCTTTTCTCCGTAGAAAATGCAACAATCTTTCTAGTTCTTCTTCTTCATCAAGCCCTTTCTAGCATTTTGCAAAAAATGTCAACTCTAACTTTGCTTCTTTCTCTTTCCCTATCTGGTATTTTCAGACGGCACAACTGCCATTTTGCCTTCATCTGAACTCTTTACCCAAACTTTTGCCTCTAATTCAACCTTAGTCGATTCCTGAGCTATTCCTCCTCCTTCAACTCCCTCCAACTCATTTATGGCTAAAATTGTCCTGATGGTATCCTTCGTGTGGTTCTCAAAACTTGTGCTTCCGAGCTTGCACCCAGTCTAGGTAAACTATTTCATCTTTGTCTTTCTACTTCAATTTTCCCTTCCCGCTAAAAACGTGCGCTAATTCAGCCTGTGCTGAAGGGGGAACTCTCAACCCTCCAACTACTATTCCATTTCTTTAACCTTCTTTCTTTCTAAAGATTTTGAATCTATCCTTAACAGGAGGATTTGGAAACATTTAAATTCTTCAAATCTTATCTCTGATCACAAGTATGGATTTCGTAAGAAACACACTACTGTTGATCATACCCTTCTCTTTGACTCTTGGTCTTCCGCATTTCAGTGAATCTTTTGCTGTCGCATTGAACACATCAAAAGTCTTCGATAGAGTCTGACACAAAGCTTTAATCTCTAAACTTCCATTTTTCGGAATCTATCCTCCTATCTTTAGTCTTCTCTCTGATTTTCCTTCAGATATAAACTGATCCTTAATCTTTCTCATATTTCAAATTGGGGTAAAGAAAACATGAATGTTTTCAATGTCACAAAAACTCAGTTCCTCATTAGCTTTACTTGACACAACCTTCCACACAGCTAGAACATCTTTTTTGAAAATACACAACTCAAGCCTTAATCTATCCTTAATATTCTGTGTTTCTTTCTCTTGTGATTTTTCTTAAAAGAATCACATTACTCCTCTTTCTAAATAGGCTTCAAAGAGGTTGGATGTTAAGGCACCTTCGTGATTTTTTTAGTCACCCCAATTGCTTTCTCTTTTTAGGGTTGCTGTTTACCCATATTTGGAGTATGCTTCAAACATCTTTGTTGGTTCCCTTCATTCAGCTATCCTTTAAAAGGTGGAGTCTAGGGCTTTTCGTCTCATCAACTTTCCCTCTCTCACATATTCTCATCAATCTCTTTCTGCCCATCGAACTATTACGTTACCCTCTCTCTATACTATCGCAATTACAATGGATACTGCTCTTCTGAACTCTCTCGTCACATACTTCATCCATTGAGAAGAGTTCGTCCGAAACGCCTTTCTACCCAGTCTCATTCTTTCTCTGTCCAACTGTCAGACTCCAGACTTAACCGCTATGCACAACCTTACATGTACTCTACTGGTAAAGTCTGGAACACTCCCTTTATCTGTTTCCCCAACTTCCTTTGACTTGCATACTTTCAAGAGCCGTGTATCGGGACATGTCGGATTTCAAGGACTAGGTTCCAGTATTGCCACAAGTCTAGTGGAAATTAAAAGGCCTCTGGCCTTTGTCCACCTGAGGATATATATATATATATATATATATATATATATATATATATATATATATATATATATATATATATATATATATATATATATATTAAAATAATTTATAAAACAATAAAATTAAAACTATTAATAGTAAAATATTTATAAAATTTTAATATATTTAACTGTAAAAATTTAATTAATATTGTGACATTAAAATTTACTTGGTTTATTTAAATGAATATACATATTTAAAAAAGCGCAAAAGTGCGCACGCGCAGTAGTAGTAAAAATTACATAACAGTCGTACATTTTAAAAACAGTTTTGTTCTTGATTTTGTACTGAAAGCTTCTATTGAAATTGTGATACTTTAAAAAGTTTAAACTATTGAAACTAATTGTGTCTAGTTAAGTTAATATTGTTTATTATTGGTCATCATTAATAAAATAATATTCCAAGATTCATTTCTTAATGAAACTATAAAAATTAATTGAAAAAGTTAATAGTAGACCTTATCTTAGCCTAAACTAGGTTTTGATAATCTAGCGCTGGAGAGTTAAACTTAGGGTGGGTGATTTAGGGTCTTAAACTTTAGCAACATTTAATAATTAAGAGAATTTTAACTAAAGGTAAGAATTTAATTAAATTTAACATTAGCAATATAAAATTCTTACAAAAATTAAGAAATGAATTTTGACTACTTGAAACTATTAATGGTTAAACTAGGCCCTAGGCTTATGGCCTACATAATCTAAGCCTAGCCTAGACTTACTTTGGAATTTTATACTAAAGCTTGGTATTGCCTTGCTTAAACTGTGATTTAAACTATTAATAGTCTAAGCTTATTTTTAAAACAAGCTTAGCCTAAATTAGAATACTTAGTATAATCTAACCTAGGTCCTTTATTATTTTAAGACTGTAAATAGGCCTAACTCAAATTAATATAACCTAACTTGTCATTATAGTTATGGGCCTAACCTAAGTAACATAGGTCTATGAAAGACTTAAGCCTTGAAATACAATGGCTGGTAGTGATGATACTGATACATCCAGTAAATATAAATCTCAAATTTCCACCATTTCTAGGAAAAGAGGATATAATAAAAGGACTATTACTATAGTTTTAAATAAATTAAATGAGTTTAAGGCTCAAGGTAAATTAACTTCTTCATTTTTTAAAGTTCAGTATGAAAAGATTTTAAAAGAAGTTGACCTTATTAAAATACATGATAGTGAAATATTAAATATTTTAGAGGATGAAAAGGTTGAAGAAATTGATTTTGATTTTTTTACAAAAGAAATTGAATCTCAAGTTGAGTATCATTTTTCTTCGGAATTGTCTTTAGATGATTTTAGAGAATTTATTTAGGCTTCCTCAGCTGATAAACCTTACCTAAATAATGATAGCCTAAATTCAACAAATCAGTTTTTACAATCTTTAAATAATTTACATATTAATGAACCTAAGCCTCCGCCCTTAGAATGTGACTCTTTTGAAGGTTCAAGCAAAGATAAATTTGAATTTCATACATTTTTGACACAATTTAATACTATTATAGATTCTAAAGCTTATTCGAATAGTGTAAAGTTGTCATATCTGCATACATATTTAAAAGGGTATGCTCGTAAATTAATAAGTCATCTTTCAATAGAAGATGAAAACTATCCAATAGCTATTGACTTATTGAAAGAACAATTTTTAGATGTACCTTATATTATTGATGAAATTTATAAAAAGTTAATAAACAGTAGACCACCTCAAGGATATGATCCAGACTTTATTGGATTGAAATCGTATATTAATGACATTCGAACATTTGTTTATGATTTAAAAACTTATAATATAGAATTTATGATTGAAGGGTCTGCTGGAAATTCCCTTTTAAGTCACATAGTTTTTAATAAATTACCAATAGTTTTTAAAAAAGAAATGATTCACAAAGTTGGTAATAATTATCCTTCTCTTAATGATTTGTTTTCCAATTATATAGAAGTTGTGAGAACTCTTACTAAAGTTTCTTCACAAAAGCATGAAAAACCAAAATCCAGCTTTAAAAGTATTAATAAACAAACTGTCTCAGAAAACAGTACACTTCAGAATTTTAAAACTGAATCTTCTCAGATAAATGATAGCACTGCTTCTTCTAGTCATGCTAATAAAGCCAATGTGAATCATATTAATAAAAAGGCTAATATAAAACCTTGCAAATTTTGCCAGACATCTGGTCATTCGATGTTCATGTGTAATAAATATATTACACTTGAGCAAAGACAAAAAAGGGCTAAAGAATTAAATTTATGCCCTCTGTGTTCTGGTGTTGGTCATTGTGAAAACAGTTGCTTTGGTAAAAATGATAAATTGAAATATACCTGCTTTCAGTGTAATTCTCGTAGACACATAGCTGCCTTTTGTGATCAAGCCAACAATAAAGATAAAGATAAAGATTTAGTGAATTGTCTATGCATTAGCTTTAATCAGAGATCTGACAATGTATATTTACTCCCAACTTTAACTTTAGAAGTCATACGAGGCAACAAGGTAAAGACAGTTCGCTGTTTAGTAGATTCAGGTTCACAAAAGATCATACATTTGTGAGAATATAGCTAAGCAGTTGTGTACTAATTATAATGACCTAAAGGATATTAACTTTGACATCCAGACATTTATAGGAATTGGTCAGAGAAACTTTAAACAAATTACTTTAGGTTTAAAACTGGAAAATCAAAATATTATTACTATGCCTTTATTGGTAGATAAAGATCTTAAACTAAAGTATGAAGTAAATGGTTTAGAATGTGCTTTAGATAATTTAAAGAAAAGATATAATTTAGCAGATTCCTCATTTTATAATGGCTCAAATAAATCTGTTTTTGAAATTGATGCATTACTGGGTGTAGATGTCTTACAGTTTCTTCCCTCTTTTGAATTAACTACTTGTATGAATGGTAGTTGTTTTTTAATAAATAAGAAAATCTTACCTTTTGGAAATATTGAACATTTTTTAAATACAGATCAGTTATCTAATTTATATAAACAAAATAATAGTAAATGTAAAAGTTCCATGTGACAATGATGTAAATAATATTAATAGTACTTGTATTAATGAAACTATTATTAATTCAATAATTTCACCTTTAAAAACTTATTTTAGTCCAATAGAGAAAATATTAACTGATACAGATGTTGATAATGGCCTGGAAAATCTATTCTCTTTTGAATCTATGGGCATATCATCATCAGACCAGGATATGACAGATTATGATGTTGATATGGTAAAGAAATTTAAAGAAAATATTGAATTTAAAGATGGTAAATACTATGTTAAATTACCATGGATAGAAGATAAAATTAATTTAGTGCCTTCAAACTTTAGAGTAGCACTTGCTGTTTTAAATAAAGTAACTACCTACCTTAAAAATAATAACTTAATGAAATCATATGATGATGTCTTTCAAAAACAATTAAATGAGGATATATTAGAGCAAATTTCTGTAAAACCTCACCAAATAAATGATTATGTATATG
>SEYY01000568.1:161176-163676 GCA_009176605.1 Armadillidium nasatum
AAAGTTATAGATTATCTTTAATATGTTAAAAAGATTAAGAGATAATAATAATTTATTAATGAAGTTATATAATATTTATTAAACCTAAGTCTTTAACGGTATCATAGAATTTAAGAGTAAAAAAAATTTCTCCTAATGCGACAAAATGACTTTTTATCATATTATTATTTATATTATATGTTTATTTTATATATTTGTCTTTTTATTTTTATAAAGTATGTTATAAGTAGTTTTCCTTTTTATTAAAGGTTTCATTATTAACATTCACATTTGCTTATAATAAATTATTGAAATCGGGGTTAAAGCTGTTAAGTTTCTTTCTAGACAAGATGAAATATATGCTGCTAATTTATGATACAATATTTAAGGTTTTCATTGCTTTGATTTATTTATATAACTTTATATGTATCTTTGTATATATTTATTTATATTTATATTAATATTTTATATTATATTTTGTTATTAAAAAAGACATAATTTTCTTATTCTATTAAATAAAAATATTTAAAGAGAGTGAATACTGTTTCATTAAATATTAGCTCAAGGTGTGTGAGTAACGAATTCTCGAATATTCTGAAAACGTTATATTGCATAAAAGAGTATTTTAAAGGAGTTTTATCTTATTTCTTTATAATCAAATAGATTCTGTTGGCTACACTTTAATAGAAGTTGTATTTTAGGGTAAAGTAATTAACGAAAAACAATTGAGATGGTTCTTAGCTTTTATTTATTTATATTTCTATTTATTAGTATAAAAAGTGCATAAAAAGAATATTTTAGTTAGTCCTTATTAAAGATAAAAAGAATAATTTTATAATAAATGTCTGTAAATTATATTTCATTATGGAGAAGAAGATCAGATGTCCATCACTTCTGCCACAAGATGATTCCCAGAAGACGGTGGAGGAATATCTAAAGTCAAAATCAGTCATTGAGAAGCTTGGAAATGAGCTGGCTATCTGCTTGGTAATAAGCTGCCGACTTGCTTGGTAATGGGCTTGTCTTAAATGACAGGAGTAGTCAAATTTGCGAGAGAATTCGACCCGATCCTAGATGGTAATATCTCGGAGAGTTCTGCTGAAAGAGCATTGCTCATAAGGTCTTATTAGAAGCGAATGGTAATATTGCCTCAGCTCTCGTAGTAGTTGCATGGTAATATGCTCTTCTTGTAGTAGATACATTGTACAATTGAGCTAATACAATTAGTTCTAAGTTCTACATGAACGTTTTGTTTGTAAGATCTGGTAATAGATCCTTAAAGTACATAGTAATATGTTTTTTTGGTGTTGCATGGTGATGTGCCTCACATGCAAAATTCATTGAAATAGAACCCTTACGCTTATATCCAAAGAAGCTTTAAATTCATGCTACCATATTTATTATTTAAAGATTTATATCTAACTATAACTATCAATATTTTTCTGTATTTATGTTTCTTATATTATTAAATCCTATAAACTAATTGTGTTTTCAATTGCCATGCTATTGAGTTTATCCAGAATCACCTTCGTGCATAAGCCTTCATTATTATGTGAAGTAGATCTAAGGGTTTGGCATGGAACCTCTGTTAACATACATAACCATAAAATTCTGTTCACTAATGTAAGCCAACTCGCATGATGATGGTCCATGGTGATGTTTTTGCTAATGATGAAGAAATATGTCCTAACATTATGTTTTAATACATTTCATGCAAATATTTGGTCTGTGTTAAACTGATGCACAATGTTTTTGGGAAACTCTAGAAGGTTGCAACATACCTGCACGAACTCCACTATTTACAATTCAATCAAATCTTCTTGAATTTTTCTTCCAATGATCCCTTCAGATGTTTTGGAGCTTGTTGTTTTTCCATCAATTGACTAAAATACATGTCAGAATGGAAGTTCATTAGCATGTAAGTGGCATATTAACAAGTGCAAAGGTTTCTCCAGATATAAATCTATAAACGTTAGTACTCAAGCTACCCTTCCAATGTTAACTAAACTGGGGTACTATCACAAAGAACAGCTTTAATGGAACCCTTGCTCTTTTAACAATTATGAAAGCTAAAATTACATCTCCAATCGATTGGGCCCTTCCATTATATGCAGTAACATGAATGATGTAAGTATCGCACAGTTCTTTAACAAGAACTTAATGCTGTTTGTCTTCAATCCCTTCTGTTGTCGTAGTTCTGTCTTTTCTACCATCAAACCCAATGCATTCCAGTTTTGTTTATTCATATTTCACTCTCTGAACATTAACTTTGCCCATGTTGCCTCTCTCTTTCAATATTTTTCCTGTCCAACATATTGTTTTCATTTAAAATACCCATATCTTTCAATGTTACATTGATAACTGTAGAAGCAGCTCTACAACTTACACAATATCTGTCAGCAGTTACTGACAAATTTGTATTTGTAAATCTATTCTGCGTATTTTCACAGAGCTAACAATTTGGTTAAAATTCATCATCATCATTACTTTCTTCTATGTCCATTATTTCTCCTTCCATAAT
>SEYY01000568.1:168676-201411 GCA_009176605.1 Armadillidium nasatum
ACTCACCCTATATATATATATATATATATATATATATATATATATATATATATATATATATATATATATATATATATATATATATATATATATATATATATATATATATATATATATATATATCAGGGTTGGTGATTTTTTTGATTTTGTTAAAAAAATCAAAAAAATCAACAAATCCATGATTTTTTTTATTTATTTGATTTTTTTGATTTTTTTGATTTTTTTAAAAAATAATAAAACTTTTTTTTTTTTTTTTTATTTTGTCATATTTTTTGATACATAATGATACAACAGATATATTAGTTCCTTCTTACTGTGTTAAAAAACTTTAAAGTAGTTTATATATTAGAAATATAACTTCCTTAATATTTGGTTCAAGATTTCATATAGGGTAATACAAGAATCTGATCTTCATTAATATAATTTATCCAATATAGAACTGTTAGAGTTTAGAATTCCTAATATATATTCAATCAAATCTTCAACAAAATTTTATTGAGCTTTAATCTAATGCAATTTGAGGTTATAGACAAAAGAGAAAACAGAAAAGACAATTCCTTTTAGTTTTCAACCATTTAAATTTTTATACAACATTATAAGAAAACAATATTCCTCTATATAAATTATAAAAGAAAGAAAATTTAAGCACTTTTGATGCATAATCATTAATCCATAAATTAAATACATAACTTGCAAAATATATATATATATATATATATATATATATATATATATATATATATATATATATATATATATATATATATATATATATATATATATATATATATATATATATATATATATATATATATATATTGCAAGTTATGTATTTAATTTATGGATTAATGATTATGCATCAAAAATGCTTAAATTTTCTTTCTTTTATAATTTATATAGAGGAACATTGTTTTCTTATAATGTTGTATAAAAATTTAATTGGTTGAAAATTAAAAGGAATTGTCTTTTCTGTTTTCTCTTTTGTCTATAACCTCAAATTGCATTAGATTAAAGCTCAATAAAATTTTGTTGAAGATTTGATTGAACTTATATTAGGAATTCAAAACTCTAACAGTTCTATATTGGATAAATTGTTTTAATGAAGATCAGATTCTTGTATTACCCTATATGAAATCTTGAACCAAATATTAAGGAAGTTATATTTCTAATATATAAACTACTTTAAAGTTTTTTAACACAGTAGGAAGGAACTAATATATGTTATATCATTATGTATCAAAAAATATGACAAAATAAAACAAATAATAAAAAAAAAGTTTTATTATTTTTTAAAAAAATCAAAAAAATCAAAAAAATCATGATTTTATCAACTGATTAAATCAAAAATCAATGCCAACCCTGATATATATATATATATATATATATATATATATATATATATATATATATATATATATATATATATATATATATATATATATATATATATATATATATGATTAAAAAGCTTAAAACCAATAATAAAGAATTAAAAACTCATTTATTACACTGTAAGCGTTTCAAACCTTATCTAGGTCCATCTTCAGCACGAACTAAATTAAAGTTTACTTAAAAGTCTTATAGGTGAACATTTTTGCAGCAGTGAAAGTATTATTATCAATCTTTTTTTTATCATTATTATGCAATTATACTGGAGTTTGAATGGTTTGTATTCATGAAACTTAATTAAATAAATTTTTTTACACATGATTTACTTTTTTGTCATAAATTGAAAGATCTTGAAAATGGCCAATAGGCTGTTGATAAAAGTCATGACATGAAAGAGCCAAACGGATTTGCAATTCGTACTCAGTATACTCAATTTCACTAGAATCTATGTGTTGGATGTTATTCAATAAAATACATATTCTCTAGTGTTTTCCGTCAATAGCTCAAGGTTGCTCTTAAGAGTTTGAGGAATATATATCTGCAGTTTTCTGTTTTAACAGTCTTTGTAACATATAATATGCTAAGTTTCACTTTGTTTCCATATCTTGTGTAACCTTATATATTAGTAGTTTCTGGGTCTTCCAATTTACTATTCTAACAAATTCATGTCATAGGTTGGGTGTTCAGGTATGAATCTCCAAGTAATCTAGTTACTTGGAAATTCATTCTCTGGGTGTCACCATCTTGGAATAAAGGTTGTATTGATAATATTTAATTTTTTTTAATTAAATGTAAATATTAATAAATCGATATGAATTGATACGGAGACCGATATATTGCTTAAAATAAGCAATATATCGATTTTGTATCAATGTTTTTTGAAGCAATTTTTTTTTAGCTTTTTTTATCGATTAAAAAACGAACCGGTAACAAGATACCAAGCTAGTACATTTGTTGTGAAATTATTGTACAAAAATTCTTATATAAAATAAAATAGTAAGGAAAGCCTTTGTTTAAAACCAAACTATACCATATTTTATTGATTTTATTAAATAGAAAACTGATATACAAGCAAGGTAAGAGGAATATAAAATTTTTAATAGACGTTATTTGGTGTAGGCCGGCACACAAAGCCTAAGCTAAAATAAAGACCATAAGGTAGAACAAAGCTAGCCAGCAGCTTATGCAAGACCTTAATTTTGCATATTTCTAATTAAATTTATCTCAAACTTAAATTAAAGTTTTCATTGAGTCTTTAGCTAAAATGTTTCGAATTGATGGATTGACTTTTATTTTCATTAATCATAAAATTTTAGTTTAGCCCAAAATTGAGGTGAGGGAAAAAAAAATTTTCTTTTTTTTCTGACAAAATCTTTCATCTTAGAATGTCGTGCTTTGTTTTGCTCATGCAAATTTCATGAGTATAAAGGGATATTTGTCATTTTATGAATTTTTTGTGATTATGATAATTTTACATTGTAGTGTTTTGGTGAAACAGTGCTTTTCTTTAAATTTTGTAATCAATGTTGATTTTAAAAGTTGTGCAACCATTTGCACTGTGGTGTAATAATAATCACACATAACCTAAAAAGTCTACATTTTGAGAAGAAATACATAATGGACTTCTTGAAGAAGCTACAAATTTTCTTCAAAGAACACACGCTTCTTAAAGGATTAACTAGGTATGTTACCATAATTCCTTTTTCTTTGAATATTGGGCTGAAATTTTATAAAACTATATTTGACATTTTTTTCATGTAACAATTATTTTGTAAAAAAAATTTCATACTGAACATGCATATATTGGTATGTTGGGAGTTAATAGCTTTCAAGCTCTAGAACGTCTTTTCATTTAAAATTCCCAACAATATAATTCTAATGTTGCTTTCCACGCATTATTAGTCTTGTGTTTCAGTATCCATATATGATTTCCAAGGAATAAATCTATAGTTAATATATATATATATATATATATATATATATATATATATATATATATATATATATATATATATATATATATATATATATATATATATATATATATATATATATATATATATATATATATATATATATATATATATATATATATATATATATATATATATATATATATATATATATATATATATATATATATATATATATATATATATATATATATATATGTATATATATATATATATATATATATATATATATATATATATATATATATATATATATATATATATATATATATATATATATATATATATATATATATATATATATATATATATATATATATATATATATATATATATATATTTATATATATATATATATATATATATATATATATATATATATATATATATATATATATATATATATATATATATATATATATATATATATATATATATATATATATATATATATATATATATATATATAAGCATAAATGGATGATGAGAATAGGATGGTGGGTAGAGTCATGAGATCCGAGGTAGAGGGAGGAAGGGGGAGGGAAGGCCGAGGATGAGGTGGATGGATGGGGTGAGGGAGATATTGGGGGGAGAGGTTTGAATGTGGACGAAGGTAGGAGAGTTGCGGAGGACAGAGTGAGATGGAGGACAGTGGTGAGGGGGGAGGGGAGATAGAGTGTAGATGTGTGGGTGTAAGCGAACTGTGACGGGCACCACCCCACGTGAGTGGGAAAGGGTGAAGGGTAAAATAAAAATAAAATATATATATATATATATATATATATATATATATATATATATATATATATATATATATATATATATATATATATATATATATATATATATATATATATATATATATATATATATATATATATATATATATATTATATATATTATATATATATATATATATATATATATATATATATATATATATATATATATATAATAGAATTCTATCTCTTTAGAGACTAAGTACTCCAGTCAAAGAAAATTTAAAATGCCAGAGACTCCAGTCTCTGGCCTCTGGCCAAAAATAACTCCCAAAGTGCATCACTACTAATAACAAGGTTCTTTTAGAAAATGAATAAATTTAAATTTATTTTCCTCCCTTCTTGAGTAGGACAATTACTCTAATCAGTGACTGGATTAAAAAAAAAAAAAAGGCTGAAAATATTTGTATGGTTTACATAATTCTTAAACTAGTTACTATAATTTGGAACTGTAATCATTATTTATGTAGCATTCTATTTTTTTTTTAATTAAAATGTGCATGACTTGATAGTTGGACATAAGATAATCTTTGATAGGCCAATGTAGCTTTTTACTATTATTTTCAATGTTCTGATGCTCAGTAATGCACCTAATAATTATAATTAACCTAAGCTTTTAAACAAAATGAAATTTATGAATACCAAAATTATCATATAGTTACGTCTTTTGTGCCATTTATCCCATTGTAAAATTCTCACATTTATCAGAAAAAATTGAAAGTCTTTATGCTTAAAATTATAATATTGAAAGTCATTTTCAACATGATCGTTGTATACATGAAATCTAATTTGCTTTAAGCTTAACACTCCTTAGAATAAATGATTAAAAAGTACTTAAAACTAAAAGAATGATAGGGAAAACCTACCATATATTATGGCAAGTCCAGTTTCATGAAGATATCTTGCTCTCCTGTACTTAAATATCCAAATAGTAACTACTGTTAAAATCAATAAGAATGTATAAAGAAGGATATTTAAACTGTCAATCCGGTGTGCTTGCAATAATCTTTCATCAACTTCAATATCTGGAGGCTCAGGAGCCATTGCACTAATAATCCTTAATATAAAAATTTAACAAATTTTAAGAATTTTTTTTCTGAAAATAAATTAGATGCAAACAAAATGCTGAAACAAATTCAATTTCTAATTTAACTTTTTGATACACTGATGATTAGAAGCTTTACTTACATACTTTTCTCCATTTTATTATTAATTTGCAATTGCAAATACCATTAGCTAGAGTTCCTGAATTATCTAACAAAAAAAAAAAATAAACGTTCAAAATAAGATTCTGTTCAGACTGTACCTTGTATACACTTATCTAATGTGCTTCAAGCTTTAAGGCATCAAGTGCAGTTTAGAGATTTATTACTGTGATTATTTCAAACATTGACAGCTATCATTTTCAATCTCAATTAAATGCCTTTTGATACCTAAGTGTTTTAAGTATTTCAATTTTCAATTTTTACAATTTTAGGAATTTACTAGAATTAATACCCTAAAAAAACATCTAATTCTAAATTAAATAATCTGTGAATGAATAATTTAAGTGAAGAAAAAACTGCTTTTGAAAATAAGAAGAAAAAAAAAAAAAAAAACAATCCAAAAAACAAAATTGGCTTCAGAATGAAGCTCAATAAGTGAAAGTGCACATAGAATTCTGTTAACCTTATTCCAAAATTCAAGATATTTACCGAAAGACTTCTTTTAAAATAAAGAATAATGGAAGAAAAATTCCTTCCCATAAAACCTCTTTGAAAACTACAAAAATTCTTAATCACCAAGGAAATCTGTGTTCTGAGGAAGAAATATAATACTGATTCCTCCCATATCATGAGCTGAGACACTCTTCCCCTATTACCCCTGTTATATATATTTATCTCATTTTATTATATTACGCATAAACATAGAACAACCAACTATGTCAAAATCCTAATATTTACATTACCACCCAACTAAATTTTGTAGTATATATACCGTTGTTTCTCATAATAAAATTCAGTATTCTAATTGACTTCAAATAATTATGAAGACGGGACTCTCAATTTAGTTTGGTATGTTATTTTTTTGTATATATCTATTTACTTTATGATTATTGTTATTGTTGTTATTATTAATAATTATTATTATTTATTTGTAGATCTGCTTTGTCAGTTGAATAAAGCCTAAAATCACTCCTGATTTCTTTTGATTATAACAACCCCAAAAAGAAAAAGCAAAAAAACGGCAGTCTGAGTGTACATTAAGTGCCAAGATATGACCAGTATGCTACTCTTCAGTGATTTCACTCCATAAATCCCAAATTCAAATTGCATGATGTAACTGATGTGAAGAAAAATGTAAGATTACTTGTTTTTATTTTGACAAACAACATTGCTTCAATGATTCTACTCACTGTAAAAAATTATCAATAATTACTGTTTGGAAGAAACTTATATGCCAACATTTAGACAAAGAGTTTGAGAAATATTTAAAGAAGGATGAATTACTCACTGAGTATTCAACAAGAGGAAAAGACACTTTGAAACATGAGAACTATGAGTTAATAAGAGAATGCAAAATTCACCCAAGAATTGTTTTTGTCAGAGCTTCCAGCATAAATTCAGATGTTGTTTTATACAATAACTGAATGAAGATTATTTATAACTTGTCAAGATAATTGATAATCTCCAGATGTGAAATGAATGGGTTAGCTTAAACCTCTTCCAAGAAAAAAGCCTAAACCAACCAATTGTGTTTGAAAGAATGAAGCAAATGAAGTAACATTCAAATGTAAATGAAAAATCTCAAAAGTCATCTTCCAAAGGAGAAACATCAAAATCAAGATTATAGATCACCATCAAGAAAGTATAATTCTGGGTCTAAATCACAAGAGGAGGAGGAGCATGTGGTGTGTGACATCAAAGAGAATGGGAGGAAAGAACAAAATTTATGCATTATATATACTATATATATATATATATATATATATATATATATATATATATATATATATATATAATATATATATATATATATATATATATATATATATATATATATATATATATATATATATATATATATATATATATAAGGTTTAAGAAGAAGCAGAAGAAGAGGTAGAAGAGAAGTAAGAGGAAAACTGATATCCTAGGATAGACAGGAGAAGAAGAGTTTGGAAGGAGCTGTTAGAAGGAGAGGGAGTTTAGTTTTTCATTACATGTATTATATGGGTCTTTTTGTTTTCAGGTTTTCAGGTTATATATAAAGGGTGAGAGATAAGGTCTTGGTAAAGAAAGGGTTATAGTATTCTCCCTTTAATTTAATTAGTGTTAAGATAAGATAAGATAAGATTAAGTTTCTAAAGAATATTTAATTATAAGTTATAGAGTATAAAACTCTAGAAGAAGAAAGAATCAATTTTATTTTTAGAAGAAGAAGACAATTTAGCTTTTTCACATTGGGGTATCTGGGTTTCTATATCTCTGAGCGCTCGGGGTTGTAGTTATCCTGGGGACTTTGGTGTGGATTAGGCTGGAGGTCAGGATTCAAAAGGAAAACAACAAGGTAAGATCAGTTATAAGTTAATAGCTCTGTATCAACATAGGCTAGTTTTATTCAGTGGTAGCAGAGCGCAGTTCGGCAATCGGCATCAGCATGGCGAGGAAAGGAGGAAGAACATCATCAGGAGACCCAAGAGAGAAAAACCGAAACAAGAGGTAAAAGACTGTGCCCTACGTTTAAAGGTATAGAGGGAGAAGACTATGATATGTGGAGAAAAAGAGTGATGCTGTGATTTAAACTGGAAGGTAAATATTTGGAATGCAGGAGGTGAGATTATGCTTAGTTTAGGAGAAAGAGCATTTCAAAGCATTTACAGAGTAGAACTGGAGGGTTTGGAGAGACAGGCAGGGATGGAGAAGGTATTGGAGGTATTGGATAAGAGGTTTGGAAAAGAGAAAAGTAGGGACAGGTATGACAAGATTCTGGAATTTTTTAAGATAAGAAGAAACATAGATGAATCAATACGAGATTATGTAGCACGGTATGAGATAGTCGAGAATAATTGTAAAAAGGCTGGAAAGGTGGACCTAAGTGAGGATATGAGGTGTGTTCATTTGTTAGAGGGTACTAATATAGGAGAAAACCAGAGACAAATGGTGTTGGCTTATTGTGGAAAAGGTGACTGGTTATTCGAGGAATTTAGGAGTGATTTACTCAATGTCTGTGAAGGAATAGGGAAGAAAGAAACGAAGGAGTGGCTGGTGCAAGGACAGGACTTGAGTATCAGAAAAGTGGAGGAAAGAGAGTTCAAAAGATTTAATCCAAAGAACAGATATGGGCAAACCATGAGGTGCATCTTATGTCGATCGGAATATCTTTTCGCAGCATCATGTCCCATGAAAGGTAAATGGAAAAGACAGGAGGAAGGGGAAGGTAGCAGGGATCATAGAAGTGATCAGACAGGACAAGGAGGACAGAGGAATTATAGTAGGAGGTTTTGGAAGAGGAAGATGGAAATTTCTTGAAAACATTAAACAGCAGGTAGGAAAAATGAGAGACAATGGAGATAATAGTCCAAGAGCATTCAGTGGAGAAAGAGAAGGAAAAGAGGAATTGAATGAGTATGGTAACATCTGGCCGATTGTAGATACTGGTTGTAGTGCCAATGTAATAGGGGAGAAGTGACTAGGCTATGTCTTGGGCAGTATGTGTTGGAGAGAAAGAAAGGAGGTTAAGAACACAATGGAAGTAATAGATGGGAATTATGTTTTTGGGGAATCTAAATATAAAGCGGTTAAAAGATTAGGAATACCATGTTCATTTTACAGTTGGGATTTTTATTTAATAACAGATGCGGTACAAGGGGACATACCATGGTTATTGGGGAGGAATCTTTAAGGAAAATGGGAGCTTGTATTAATTTAAATAATTATGAAATGACAATAGGGGCTTTTAGGAACATCAGAGTTCCGTTAAGAGTTGATGAAAGAGGACATTTAAGAATAAGTTTAAGAAAGGGTATAAATAAAGAAATATGGTGGGAGGGTAATGTGAAAGGTAGTTTAGAAGATAAGCAGGAAAGGAAAAAGATATTAATAAGACTACATGTACAATTCTGACATCCAAGTAAAGAAAGGTTAGGGGACTTGATTAAGGATGCATACAGAGAGGAAATGGAAGAAGAGATGCTGAGGGATATTAAGGAAGATATAAATGAGTTGAGCAAGAATTGTGAAATATGTATCAGGTATAAAAAAACACCCAGCAGACCCACAGTAGGATTATCATTGGCAAAAAGGTTTAATGAAACTGTATCCATGGATTTAGGGGAACTGGAAGGAAGTAAATTTCTCGTTGTTGAATCTGGGAACAGGCTATTGTCAGGAAAGCTGGGTAAAGAGTAAGGAACCTAAGGAAATAGTAGGAAAGATATTGGAAAGGTGGATAAGCATATTTGGTGCCCCAGAAAGGATTCTGAGTGACAATGGTCTTGAATTCCAAAATGAAGAGATGAAATTGATGTGTGAAAGGTTCAGTATATGACAACTAGCGACAGCAGCTGAGAGCCCTTGGAGTAATGGGAGATGTGAAAAGATGGTAGGGTTATTGAAAGATTCTATGAGGAAAATGAGAGAGGAAGGGTGCCATAAAGAATATTGCTTGCTCTGGTCAGTAGGTGCAAAAAATTGGTTGATGGATAAAGAAGGATACACCCCAAACCAGTTGGTGTTTGGTAAGAACGGCAAGCTGCCGAATAATACTAATGAGGAAGAAAGAAGTGTGGGGGTAATAGGTAAGGAAAGTGAACAGCTAAAAGAGACAATAGAAGGAATACAAAAGGCAAGGGAGGCTCACATAAAGCAGGAAGCAGAAGATAGGGTGAAAAGAGCAATGAGAGGACAAATAAGAGAACATAAGCTTGAACTAGCGGAACCTGGGGAAGAGGTTTATTATAAAAGAGAGATAGATAATAATAGGAGAGGCTCTGCAAAAGTGATAGGAAGAGATGGGAAGGTTGTAATAATAAAACATAGTGGTACATTACGTGAAATTGGAAGAGTGCACATTACTAGGTTAGCTGGATGTGTTCAGAAAGAGGTAGATGAGGAGACAGAAAGTAGTGTATTAACGAATAAAGAAGATGAAATGAGAACAGAGGATAAACAGCAAGTGGATAACAATATCGAAAATGAAGAAGAGGAGGGTTATGAAGTGGAATACGATAGAATTCAGGAAGAGGAGGAAGAAGACAATAATGAAGAGGATGAAATAGAGGAGGAGCCAGAGGAACCA
Source organism: Armadillidium nasatum (assembly GCA_009176605.1). Classification (NCBI taxonomy): domain Eukaryota; kingdom Metazoa; phylum Arthropoda; class Malacostraca; order Isopoda; family Armadillidiidae; genus Armadillidium; species Armadillidium nasatum. Next base: position 179,097 of record SEYY01000568.1, read on the forward strand.
GAGGAGAGAGATGTAGTAAAAACTAAGATAGGCAAGAGATATAAAGCAACTAAGAGGGAAAATGGTCAGAAAGTGAAGGTAAAGATACTCAGTAGAGCAGGAAAAGCATAGAGCAAAAAGTGGAGTGACAGTTATAATGTAGAGAATATTGAGAATGGAGAAGATAGTTGGATTGACTTTAGAGATATGACAGATGTGGAAGAGATTAGTGATCAAGAAGAGGTATGGTTAGGAAATAGTTTGGAAAGTGAAAGGGTTTTGAGGGCAAAATTGCGTGAAATAGAGAATTGGGAGGAAAATGATGTTTTTAAAAGAGTCAAGGATAAAGGTCAAAAGAGAATATCGTTAAGGTGGGTAATGAGTAATGACAGAGAAAATGAAGGATGGTGAAGCAATGTGTAAAGCTAGATTAGTTGCTAGGGGTTTTGAAGAGGAAGGAGAAGAGCTGATAACGGAATCTCCAACATGTTCAGGTGAAGTACTGAGAATGTGTTTAGCTTTGATGAAAATGAAAGGATGGAAATGCAACTCAATCAATATTAAAACTGCTTATTTGCAGGGAAACAGGATCAAAAGAAAAGTTTGGGTTACCCCTCCAAGGGAAGCTAAGGAGACAGGGTTATGGGAGTTAAAGAAAACAGTGTATGGCTTAAAAGATGCAGCAAGAGTGTGGTTTGATAAAGTAGTTAAGATTATATCTGAGTTGGGGGGTGTAAAGAGTAAGTTGGAACCAGCATTATTTTTTTAGAAAAAAGAAGGAAAATTGATAGGAATAATGTGCACACATGTAGATGACTTCTGTTTTGGAGGCAACAAGGAATTCTTTGACAGCATAATCAGAGGGATTAAAAACAGACTAAAGATAGGGACTGAGGAAGTGTCAGAATTTAAATACATGGGTATAAAGATAGAGGAAAGTGAAAGAGGTGTATGACTAGAACAAAACAAATATATAGACGACATAATTATACCTGATAGTAGAGATTTCTTTGGGAATAGAGAAATGGAAGGCAGAGAACTTTATATCAGTCATTGGTAGGACAAATGAATTAGGTCAGCTGTCAAACGAGACCAGACTTGTCGTATTATGTAAGTGAAAGAAGCCAGTATTTCCGTGGTGGAAAAGTGGAGGAAATCAGGAAACTTATAAACATATTAAAAAGGGCAAAACAAATGAGAGTAGGCATATGGTTAGCAAAATTGAAGGAAAAAGTAGAAATAGAAGTATTTACGGATGCCTCATATGGAAATAGTATAGATGATAGTCCTCAAATATTTTATATAGTAGCGGTGAGAGATAATGAAGAACATAGGTGTCCAATTGTGTGAAAATTAAAATGTGTAAGAAAGGTGGCAAGATCAACAATTGAAGCTGAAGCTATAGGATTGATAGAAAATATTGAGGCAGGTATATTTTTGAGTGAATGCTGGTTGGAATGGGAGGTGACAGCTTAAAAGTTAAAGTTTATACAGATAGTAAAACCCTAAAGAATGCAATATATTCGGAAACAGAGGTATTGAGTAAAAATCTAAGGATAGACATAGCATGGATAAAATGGGTCTTGGAGATGAAGAAGATAGAAGAGGTGGAGTGGGTCAATACGAAATGTCAAATAGCGATGTGTTCACTAAAGGTAGAGTAGATGGTCCTTTAATCAAAGAGTATGTAGAAGGGAAAAGGGGAGGGGAGGGGAGAGAAAGATATAAGATTGTATATTTTTATAGGTTTAAGAAGAAGAAGAAGAGGTAGAAGAGAAGTAAGAGGAAAATTGGTATCCTAAGATAGACAGGAGAAGAAGGGTTTGGAAGGAGCTGTTAGAAGGAGAGGGAGTTTAGTTTTTCAATACATGTATTATATGGGTCTTTTTGTTTTCAGGTTATATATATAGGGTGAGATATAAGGTCTTGGTAAAGAAAGGGTCATAGTATTCTCCCTTTAATTTAATTAGTGTTAAGATAAGTTAAGATAAGATTAAGTTTCTAAAGAATATTTAATTATATATAAGTTATAGAGTATAAAACTCTAGAAGAAGAAGTGCTCGGGGTTGTAGTTATCCTGGGGACTTTGGTGTGGATTAGGCTGGATTCAAAAGGAAAACAAGGTAAGATCAGTTATAAGTTAATAGCTCTGTATCAACATAGGCTAGTTTTATTCAAAATATATTTATATATATATATATATATATATATATATATATATATATATATATATATATATATATATATATATATATATATATATATATATATATATATATATATATATATATACCGGTATAAAGGGAGTGTTGACCGTAGTGGGGTTGAGGCCCGAAAGAGTCTCAATTCCACTGGTCAAATCGAATTATTAATGAGACTTTTCCTGTAATTGTTATTGTTAGGTTAGGGATACTAAACTTTTTTTTTCTTTTTTCAGTCAAATCTAAGAGATTGTATTGTTATTATTAATTAATTAAAGAATTCCAAGTATTGAGAAAATATTATAGATTAAAAAATCAGTGTATTGTTAGTATATCTAAAGGAATTATAAAATAAAACTAAAACTGAGATTTGAGGAGCTTTATAAAAAAGTAGTAGTACCGGAGGAACGAAAAAAAATAAACAAAAATTAAATTTTCATAACCACAAAGGTAATTAAATAATTAAATGAAATACTTATTATATAGAATATGAAAAACAAAATTTTTTTTATCGTAAAACTTGATATTTATGTACATATATATTGTTGACAGTGTGAAACTTGTGATAGGACGACTTCCATACAAAGTGAACGTTCTTATAACCCTTTTGGAGACATTCTCCACTCATAAGGTAAAGCGAAACTAATGTAATGTGGTAATTGAAATAATATATATATATATAATAATAAGTATATAAAAATAATAAAAAGTGTATTTTTTTTATTTATTGATTGTGTTATGTTTGTTTTCTTGATATAGGGTTTCATTTTGGAGTTTTTCCCATACTTATTTTTGAGTCAAAGCATTGGAGAATATTGATGAGCGTAATCATATAGATGAACTCAGTAAATTAGGAGTAAATTAGAAATCTACAAAGCAAAAAGGATTGAAAGTGATCCTTACATTTAAAAGATAAGAATCTTAAAGTTTAGGTAAAACTCTTTACACACCTTACTAACCACTTCATTCCAGGTGACGGTTCTTCTTTTAGTTGGGACTACTTAAATGATCCAGTCATTTCCTTAAGAACTGGCGGAATACTTTTTTTACACATTATATACACCTTTATCGTTAGGATAGTTCATAGTATGTATGGAAAATAAAGATTTTGCAAGTTAATATAACTTATTATAGGGAGGGCTATTAAAGTTTGTAATAAATCATATAATCCTTATTAGTGTGTTCACTTACCTGTGTGTGAAGTCCTTAGTGTGTTTGTTACAACTAGACCGAGTCGAGGGTGTTGTGATATAGTGGATCGCCAAACTCCATATTGCGTCAGACGGGTCCTGAAGATTTGATGAAGTCCTTGCTTGACTATTGAATAGCCAAAGGAGTGAAAACTTCTCCACGCAGTCAAAGTGTAAGTACTAATTTAATTTGTATCAGGGTTAGACGAGTGGAGGGAAATTTGGGCGCCCCTACATACCACAACATTGACACTGCCTATAATTCAGATCCCCACATTCCCTGACTTCCCCTTACATACACAAAAAATTGGCGCCCGAACAGGGACCTGTTTGATGTGCTAGGGAGTGAATGAGTTAGTGTCACGATACCCTCGTTTTACCTTCGACACCTACAGGTAGATATCTCTATCTTGGAGCTGAATACTAACACATTTGTATTGTTTATCTCAATTATTTCTTTGTATTGGGTGGTATATGCCTGTGTATTGGGTGATTACCTGGTACATGCGTATATACTGTTATGTTATTTGATTAATCTCTTGTATATTGCAGTTACTGTACAGGTGATTGTGTGATCTTCAAGAGGATTGGAAATTTTTTTTAATAGACTTTCCAAATAGGAAGGCAGGCCTTAGATATATAACTATATATCTAAGAAGTTCTGTTTTTCTTGTGGAAGAAGGAAACTCACTTTTTGGAAAATAAAACACCTAGAAAGCAATATGGCTACTTCAAATATTAACCTAGATGATTATCTCGCCCTAATTGAGGGTGGTCAACGTGATGATAGTGATCAGTTGGTAGCTGTTACACAACATGCAAATAATGTGATTTCTGCAGATGCAGTTAAAAATATAGTTGGAAATTTGGCACTGCAAATGGAAAATTTAAATAAACAAATGGAAGTGGCGAAGGAAGCAACCCTTCCTATGACAAACAATGGGGTGATTACTACAACAGCTAAAGAGGAAGTAATGACAGAATTAGTGACTCTTGCGGAAAATGTATCTCCAATAGTTCCAATGGTTACAAGTCAAAATCCAACTACATCAGTAAAGGAGTTCCTATTACTCTTTGAAAGTAGTAGGAATACCAATACTATTGGTATCACAACTGGAAATATATTTACAACACCAATAACAACAATGGTGTATACTCAGACTCCTACAACTCCAGTGACTGCCACAAGTAGTGGAATATATCGAACAAACCCATGGATACCTCCTGAGACGAAAGTCCCTTGGGATAAACTCGTATTATTAGCTGACTCGTATGATCGAGAGTTAAGGTCAATAGAAAATATAGAAACAGCAGAGATGCAAACCTCGTCTCAGTTCAGAACACCAAGGCAGGAGGTTGAGATAATTCAAATAGACGAAATCACACCACAAACTACTCCTTGGAGTGAAGTGTTGAAGAGATCACCACCAAAACGGGTCATGTATAAGAATCCCCCCAGAGAAACACCAACCTTAGAGCGTAGTAGCAATAGTGAACCACAGACCGGTCCTAACCAACAACAAAGAAATAAAAATTGTACTTATTGCGGACGTAAAGGGCATGTAATAGACGAATGTTACAAAGCACATGGCATTTGTAGCTATTGTAAAATCAAAGGCCACATAAGAAGTGATTGCAGAAATATACCTAGAGAAATGAGAGTAGATGTTAGACCAACCATGAAATGTCCTTCCTGTACTGGTAAACACCTGGGGATGAATTGTCCTTCAAGGAATCGAGGTCGAGGGAATCGGAATTCGGTTGATGAAGATATTCTCGCTGATAATCGGAATCGAACAGACAGTCCCCCTAGACAGATGACTCCTTTGCCACAACGAAATCGAAATAATAGCCGCACTTTTGAAAACTCCTCTAGGACTTTGACCAACGATCCTTGGACAGCCAGTAGGACTAAACCCAAGACAAGATACGTTAATAACTGTACCATGTGTGGTGATTCCCATGTAGAAGGAAATTGTCCTGGGGATCCGGAAAACTTCCCAACTCCGCAGTGAAGGGGCACACTGTGGGGATGGTAAATGACCTGGAAGCTCCTGAGGACAATGACTATGACTTAGACAATGGACGTAGACGTGGTTACCAAACTTACGAAACTGACAACCCTGAAATTGTTTGTAATTTAAATCTTTGTCAAGCTGACGTTGAACCACTGATTGTTTATGTTTCACTCGATGCAGGGAAAAGTTACTTAGACTGCATGATAGACACTGGGGCGGGAGTTAGCTTATTAACTGAAGGTGTCTTGCCTACATTAACAAACATAGAACCCAAACCATCTACAGAAGTTACCGCTATACGTGGATTTGGTCATAATCGGAAATTTCCAATTAAGTTTTATATAGAAACTAGTATAGTTTTTGATAGTGGCTTTACCACTAAACCTATAAAGTTTTTCATAGTCCCATTAGAATTAATGACCCATAACGTAATTTTAGGGGCGGTTGCACTTAAAGATAATAATTTATTACCTGATCTCACCCGACGAGAATTATTGTTTAGGGATAAGGATAACCTAACTAGCGTAGGGAAGGACATTAGCTTTGCTATTCCTTTCTATAACTGCCTTGTTCCAGAATTCACAATAATACCTCCCCATATCTGTAAAGTGATTGCTGTAATCATACCTAATTTTTTAAAAAATAATCTAACTACTCGAATGGTTGAATTTACAGGTACAAGTCATCCGAAACTTCAATTCATCTCTGGCATAATAGAAATCGGGTTAAGTGAGGTGTTGATAGCTGTTCTTAATCCTTCAGATCAAGAACAATATGTTAGAAAGAATACCATAACAGGCCGTATTTCAGAAATTAATGTTAGGGATAATAATATTAACATCCATCAAGGAATACCAGAGTTAACTCCAATAGAATCCGAAAGTTACTGGAATGCAGAAAAGTTGATGTATGAATTTGAATTTAGTACTCTGTCTTTGTCCACTGAACAAAAGAACATACTAGTTACTCTTTTATTAAAATACCCACATGTTTTAAGTACGGGTGACAATGATGTCGGTTTGGCACAAAACATCACTCATACAATAGAGTTGGAAACAGACAAACCTGTTAGAATCCCTGTCCGACGTTTTCAAGGGCCTCTGGCTCAAGAAATTGAAAAAGAATGCACAGACCTTTTGGAAAGTGGAATTATTCGACCAAGTAAATCACCTTATTCGGCTCCTGTAGTTCCCGTTCGCAAACCAGACGGTTCTTTGAGATTGTGTATCGATTACAGGAAGCTTAACAGTGTGACGAAAGGAGATTCCTTCCCATTGCCCAATCTAATTGATATGATTTATAACATGCATGGGAACTCCTTATTTTCCACCATCGATATTATTAAAGGATACTATCAGATCGCAATGGATCCTGATAGTATTGAGAAGACGGCATTCTCAACTCCGTTCGGGCAATATGAGTACATGAAAATGCCTTTTGGCGTAAAAAATGGACCAGCCACATTTCAGCGCGGTGATAAGGAGAGGACTGATTGCAGCAGGATTGAGAGGAGAAGACCCGATAGAGTCTTGGCCTCCATTCTTGCTTTTGTATATTTAAATTTATTTTTTTTTATGTTCAGTTAAAATCTTTAGTATTTAACATTGATTACTAAAATGTGTTTCTCATTGCAGACGTGATATTATAATGAAAGTTAAGACCTAATAATTAAATGTTATTTATCATATTGATCAGTATAACATTGTTTATAATTTCACCTTATTCTTACCAAAAATATCCTGATATCTAAAAACAGTAGTGAACGCAGTGTTGGTGAAGTATGTTCCTAAGATATATTAAGTAAATGAAATATGAATTTAAAATAAACATTGAAAACTATATTATATGCATCAATACGTTAATACTTGTGAACTTTTTACAGGGTTGAAAAACGAACCTTGTTCCTTACCTGATAGTGTTTTTAGTACTACAGCAATAACAGTGAAGGTAGTGTACAGATTATATAGTACATTTACACATGATAGAATAATAATGTTTCTAATTGTATAATTATCATTAATATACTTTTAATGTTTTAGATTTGAAAAATTATCCTTGAAGTTGACAAGACAAAAAATCCATAAACCCTTATTGAGATTAGATACACCAATTCATAAGGTATTAGTGTGTTCATAATCATACATACGAAAAGTGGAAAATTAATGAAATATTTAAGCGTAGTGTTTTTTTTATGTTAATGTTCTTTTTCTTTATATTTAATTATAGGGTTTAAATTGTGGACTTGTTTATTGATAATTGAAGTTTATACCAATGGTTTGTTGAAAAATTGTCCCAGAAACTCAAAACTTGCCAATCAGAGAGTGGACTTTAAGGTGGAACTAAAATCCCCTTATTGCCAATTAAGTTAAGCCTTTACAGAACTATATATATCATAATTAGTAGTGTCCTTCACTAACCACTTCCTCCTTTCTCCTTCCATAGTCTTGATCTTCTTATCTTTGAAATTGCTGGGCGCACAATTTTCAGTAAAAAATTGTTTGTCTGAAAACATTGATAGGAGGTATTGAGTGAGATTAATATAAATTAAGAGAAAAATATTTAATTATAGTATTTAAATGATAATTTGTAAATTAAAAAGATAAAATAGAAAGTACATTTCATTTCTTACCGTGTTTGAAGAAAAACTTAGTTGATAAGAAGCTGGAATAACAATGGTCACTGGTGTGGATGAATGCTAATTCACTCTTCGCCTTTAAACATACAATCGACTGTCGGGCGGGTCCTTTTTATACCCTGATATCCATTTAACTGATTAAATACTTACTGAAGCCTTGAAACGACAAGAAAATAGAATTCACACATCGTTCAAAGTGTAAGTGTAAAAACAATTTTATTGTATGATTGGGAATGCTTGTTGTATAGTAGTATAGCGAGTTTCTTGCCGAGCGCCAATTACGCTTATACATTTTAAAAATACACTGACCCTTTTGTTTTCAAACTATCAACGTATCCCCCCAACAGCGGGATGATGATTGCGCTGGCTGGATTACCATGGAATAAAGTAATGGTGTATCTAGATGATATTATCATTCTAGGCGCGACTTTTGACGACCATATAGCAACACTAGAAAAGGTACTCATCGCTTTAGGGTCCAACGGATATAAGTTGAAACCCAAGAAAACACGACTATGTAGGACAGGTAGAATTTTTGGGTCATCAGATATCAGCTGAAGGAATAAAACCCTTGGATAAAAATCTTCAAGGTGCATTAGAATTTCTTATTCCTACTACTGTTAAACAGCTAAGGCAATTCCTGGGTATGGTGAATTTTTATAGACGCCATATCCCGAATTGTTCTCAGATAGTTAAACCCTTGTCTTCTCAAACAGGTGGTAAGACAGTCACCTGGACGGATTCTTGTCAACATGCTTTTGATACCTTGAAAGAGGCCTTAGTAAATCCCACTTTGTTAGGATTCCCTGATTATTCTCCAGAGGCTTCACCTCTGGAATTGTATGTAGATGCTTCAAACATTGGTGCTGGTGCCTGTTTGTCGCAAAAACAAAACAATATACATAAACCCATTGCTTACATATCCACAACGTTCAGTGGACCACAGAAAAATTACAGTACTATCGATAAAGAGCTTACCGCTTTACGGTGGGCAGTAAAATCCTTAAAAGCATTCCTAAAAGGTGTTAAATTCGTAATATATACTGACCACCAACCTTTGATCTACCTTCAGAACATGAGTATGGTGGATGGGAGGGTTGCGCGTACCTGGGAAGAACTTAATGAATATGATTTTGAAATCAGACATATTGTGGGTAAATCCAATACGGTTGCAGATGCCTTGTCTCGATCTCCGGTGACGATACCATCACATGGGGAATTAACTGAATTTAATCCGACATCCGTTGAGTTTATACCCCTGGGTTTTGAACAAATTGAAGTTCCAGGAGGCGGTGACGCTGTCTTTAGATGTCTGTCCTTGTTCCTTTATGATTCAATGGATAGTCATTTGGAGATACGTGCAACAATAGTTGACGAACTTTTGAAGAACTTAGGTCGCTATAACCTTCAAGAGAAAGGTATTAGAAAAAGAATTAGAAGTTTAAAAAGCGGCGGACAATTTCCCATACCAGAAGTTCTGGATGCATTTTGTAACGTATTTAAATCCCGGTGTGAAGTATATTATGATGATAATAGACCTATGGTTTTTGGATCACAACATACCGACAAAATTTGTCGATTAAAATGTTTAGGTGGAATCCATTATAATTATTTTAAAAAAATTGATGTTGTTAATACAACATTACACGAGGTCATTATCACCATAAACGAAATCGTCCCAACTTGTGAGGATGTTAATTTATCCCACCATAATATTAGAGACATCGACGTTTTGACTGACCAACAGAATGACAGAATTATAAGACTTTTGAAAAAGAATATTTTTGAAAACCATCTTGTTAATACATGGCCAACTCAGTTAGCATTGTTTAAAGCTCATCATCAAGATTTCATTATCGAAAATGATCTTTTATATAAATCTCGGGGAGACCAAACTAAACAAATGATCATTTCATTCAATTTATTGGTATCCCTTGTTTTAAAACTTCATTGGAATTTGGCCCATGTTGGTAGAAACAAACTTTTAGACCTTGTTTATAAGCATTTCTGGCATCCTAGGGCAAACCAGGTCGTGTCTGACGTGGTTAAGTGTTGTCCCGAATGCCAGAAATTAAAAACGCATTCTAGTAATGTAATACCTCCCACCTTGAAAATAAAATCTAATAGTCCATTTGATCTTGTAGCAATGGATTTGTTGCAATTTCCAATTACTGATAGTGGTAATAAATATGTTATTGTATTAATAGATCACTGTTCCAAATTTGCGTGTGTAGTGCCTATCAAGGAAAAACAGAGTATCACAGTGGCAAATGCTATGGAAGAGAGAATTTTACCATTCTTACCAAAGTTACCAAATCGATTATTAACAGATAATGGGATGGAATTTGTAGCAGGACCATTTCAAGCTGTATTAGAAAACTTTAATATAAAGCACATCCGAACATCCCCATTGCATCCTGCTAGCAACGGAATCTGTGAGCGGTTCAACCGTAGTTTGATACAGTCTTTGCATTGCTTAGTACTGGAAAATTCGCCGAGTTGGGATGCAGAGTTGCCCTCATCAGTAATTATTTATAATCATACGTGGCACAGTTCTATAAAGATGTCACCTTCAGACTATTTATTGAAGAAAACCCATGTTGAACCAGCTCACACCTTTCCACAATATTGGGATGAGGGTTCAATGAATTTTAGATCATTTCACATTGGTCAAAAAAATCATCTTTAAAGAAAGTGAGCAATGTATCCGATGGGAAGGTCCTTTTATAATAACTGCAGTAAACGATAATAAAATAACCTATCGTATCAGAAGGGTAGTTAATCCTAATAGCAGAGAGGAAAAAATCCATCATAGCCAATTATGAATCTGGATCGATATTCCCTCATATTTGAAAAGAAATCTCTTTTTCCGAGAGCGAGTTTTCCATGCTAGTAATGAGGAGACGAATGAAATTGTAGACAATGAGGGAGATGAAGTTGGTGACTTACTATCATTATCAGAAGCTGAAGACTGTGATGAAGATTATGATGATTTCCTTGGTTTTGATAACGCAGACAAAATGGATGAACTGGCAAAAATAGTAAAAGAGATGTGTGATAAACTGAAACATTTACAAAGTGGGTTAGAAAGTTCAATTACTGGTGGAGGAAAAAGATTAGGTAGGTCGACAGATCTACAGCCAAATCTAAATACACAATGCCCTATATCTGATATACGGCCTATCAAGACTACATTAGGTTACACTTCTCCAAACACTTTTTCACCTATTCTTTCTTTCCTTTCTTTAGATCATTGCATGAGTGTATATTCCTCCGATTTTTATCGAGCTCGTTGTGCAACGTTAATGAGTGGGACTCCTGAGGAGAGTTATAATGGTGGAAATCTGGATTCTGGAGACAGAATAGTAAATTTTTCGGGATTTGAAAATTCCGAAATCCAATGGGATGCAGCAGAAATATCCAATGATTCGATTCTTGATCGAATATTTACTCCAACAAAAACAACTCAAATTGATGATATGTTAGAGCTAGACTGGGATGATTCATCTTTAATGATGGATGAACCTGGTGGTCATATAAGTCAAATGATTTCCGATGAGAACATTGATCAACCGGAATTGGAGAGAGATGATTTGATGGAAACTATTGAAGAGGAGTATTTAGAGGAGGATGAGATGACACAGTCTCCTAGTGCTCTATTACAATTTTTAAGACAAAATTATCAAATTACCGATATCTCATCTGTTTCTGATATAGATGATTTACCATCATCTTATACTATAAAAGGAGAGATGGTATTAAAGAAAAGGATTATAAAAACAACGAACGATACTGGAGATACAGTAATAGAAGAAAGTAAACGTCTAATGGTAGGAACGCCAGTTCATAGACCTTTAACAAGATCTCGTGGAAAAGTGACGGAACATGAGCATGTTATGAGCACACCACTTGAATGGAGGAGGAAGAAGTAATGTGTAAGCTGAAATTGTTTAAAAAGTTTTTTTTTTTTCTCTTCTTTCCTACTCTATACTGACCTATGCGGAGCCATAAAAACGGTAAAGCCGGAGGAGCGGAGCATATTGAAATGAAATGAGTGTTGGTCTTTGAATAAATTTGGTTATATTATAACTTGTTTAAAGCTTATATTGTTTGGTTAGATGATTTTGAAAAATCCTTTTACTAAATTCTCAATCACTTATCATCTAAAGATTTATTATAATTTCATTTATTTAATAGTTATTTTATTTATATTTTATGATTTTATTATTATTATTTATTGATAAGACTACAGTTCCAGTTCTTGAGGTGGTGACGGACTTTTAATGTCGGTCCCGGCAGTGAGAGGAGCTGGAACTGAGAGTCAAAGTTTTTACTAATATTCTTAGACATTTTCTTATCTTTTTCTTCCCAGAAAACTGAAAAATGAATCATTCTACAAGACAAAAATACGTCAACCTCTTAGTTGTAGGTAGCTCTGAGGTCAGAATGTTTGTGGAAGGAAGGAAGCTTCTCAGACAAGAATATGGAGTGGATGTGAGAGTGGAATATCGGTCAGGATGCACTTTGGACTATTGCTTAGATCAAATAAGAAGGCAAATGAAGCCCACAACTCACCTAATTATAGTTTGGGCCCTTACTCCTTATGGATGGCGTCGTACTAGTATAAGAACTCGAGGCAAGCCAGACACTACCATTTTCCGCCCTGCCACATTCTTTTCATTGCAAGATATACCACGTCACATGAATCAAATTATGAGATACGTATACCAAGAACCCCAAGGGTATGGTTTATTTAGCAATCCCCGCTATTAAAGATTTGTACACCTTTAATCAAACTAGGATTGTTCGTGCTTGGGGTGAGAGGTATCGGGATTTTTTTGAAAATCATGTTGACTATAACCCAGAAAAGATGCATCAACATTCTGTTAACCTCTATCATCAATTTACGTCACTGTATCAAGATGTGTATTACTGGGAAGGAAAACATCTCATATATGGTAATAGTGCGTTAAACTGCTATATTAAAAAAAGACCTGATGCTGTACATCACAAGAGGAGAGGGGTAGAGCACGTTAATTACCTCCAAGGAGTGACGGATATCTTAAACTCTGAATTGCTTCCCGACGGACTACATGGGAACCAATTATTCTTTAAATATTATTGGAAAAGAAATAAAAGTATTTTGAAGTCCATCCGTGAAATTAACAACATTCCACCTCCACCTGAAACCCCAGTAACACCTTCAAGAAAACCTTTGTTGGGTGATGCCCCTGCAGTCACATGATTCATACCACCGATGCAACCAGACAAGTGATACATCCTTCCTCAAACTATCCCAGAATGTGGAACATGACTGAAGTTCCAGATCATGTATCTCAAATATTATACCATTTTACGGACCTTAATCAACCATCCACTTCTCGTGAGGGTCTTTCTAGTCAGGATCTCTATATACCACCTACACATGAGGGGAATATTACCTCACCATACACCCATACACAATGTATAACTCACATGCCTTCTTATTCTTCTTCTTATCAGTATTGCATGCCTAAATCTTTTATTAACCCACATGATTATTCTTTTAGTGACACACAAAATGATAGTGATGATACTGATACGGAGGTGAGCATCACTGTTCGTGACTTTATTAATGAACGAAAAAGGAAAAGAAATAATAATAGCGGAAAGTTGATCAGAGATCTTGAGAAACTAATTAAAAATGCAAAAAAGGAACAGGAAATATTGAAGAGACGAAAGTACAAATAAGTAAAAGTCAATCGAGTTGAAAATTAAGTGAGGAGGAATATAAAGGGAGTGTTGACCGTAGTGGGGTTGAGGCCCGAAAGAGTCTCAATTCCACTGGTCAAATCGAATTATTAATGAGACTTTTCCTGTAATTGTTATTGTTAGGTTAGGGATACTAAACTTTTTTTTCTTTTTACAGTCAAATCTAAGAGATTGTATTGTTATTATTAATTAATTAAAGAATTCCAAGTATTGAGAAAATATTATAGATTAAAAAATCAGTGTATTGTTAGTATATCTAAAGGAATTATAAAATAAAACTAAAACTGAGATTTGAGGAGCTTTATAAAAAGAAGTAGTACCGGAGGAACGAAAAAAAATAAACAAAAATTAAATTTTCATAACCACAAAGGTAATTAAATAATTAAATGAAATACTTATTATATGGAATATGAAAAACAAAATTTTTTTTATCGTAAAACTTGATATTTATGTACATATATATTGTTGACAGTGTGAAACTTGTGATAGGACGACTTCCATACAAAGTGAACGTTCTTATAACCCTTTTGGAGACATTCTCCACTCATAAGGTAAAGCGAAACTAATGTAATGTGGTAATTGAAATAATATATATAATATATATATATATATATATATATATAATATATATATATATATATATATATATATAATATAATATATATATATATATAATAAAATAATAAGTAATAGTATATAAAGTGTATTTTTTTTATTTATTGATTGTGTTATGTTTGTTTTCTTGATATAGGGTTTCATTTTGGAGTTTTTCACACATACTTATTTTTAGTCAAAGTATTGGAGAACATTGATGAGCGTGAATCATATAGACGAACTCAGTAAATTAGGAGTAAATTAGAAGCCTACAAAGCAAAAAGGATTGAAAGTGATCCTTACATTTAAAAGATTAAGATTATTAAAAATTTAGGTAAAACTCTTTACACACCTTACTAACCACTTCATTCCAGGTGACGGTTCTTCTTTCAGTTGGGACTACTTAAATGATCCAGTCATTTCCTTAAGAACTGGCGGAATTTTTTCTACACATTATATACACCTTTATCGTTAGGATAAGTTCATAGTATGTATGTAAAATAAAGATCTTTACAAGTTAATAGAACTTATTATAGGGTGGGTTATTAAAGTTGTAATAAATCATATAATCATTATTGGTGTGTTCACTTACCTGTGTGTGAATCCTTAGTGTGTTTGTTACAACTAGACCAAGTCGAGGGTGTTGTGATATAGTGGATCGCCAAACTCACTATTGCGTCAGACGGGTCCTGAAGAATTGATGAAGTCCTTGCTTGACTATTGAATAGCCAAAGGAGTGAAAACTTCTCCACGCAGTCAAAGTGTAAGTACTAATTTAATTTGTATCGGGGTTAGGTGAGTGGAGGGAAATTTGGGCGCCCCTACATACCACACACATTGACACTGCCTATAATTCAGATCCCCACATTCCCTGTCTTCCCCTTACACCGGTATATATATATATATATATATATATATATATATATATATATATATATATATATATATATATATATATATATATATATATATATATATATATATATAAAATTTTTACTTTAAAATGAATTTAGCAGTTTTCTTTGCAAGTTTATTTATATTTAAAATTAGGTTCCCTAAGAACATTTCTATTACTGATATATATATATATATATATATATATATATATATATATATATATATATATATATATATATATATATATATATATGATGAAGAATTTTTAAAATCCATAGATGCGGATTTGTATGTCTAGTTTTTCACATCCATGGATGCGCATTTTTAATGTTCCACATCTGTGGATGTGGATGCTTACATTCCTTTAACTAATATATATATATATATATATATATATATATATATATATATATATATATATATATATATATATATATAGGGTCCATTATGAAAGTAATGTGCATTTGCTAAGAAAAATATATTTCTTGACCCTACTGGTACAAATGCTTAAAATTCTTTGAAATACTCTCCCCCAGCATCAATACACTTGCGGAGAGCCATGCCTGGAAGGTGTCTGCCTCTTAGGAACGTTGTGACATATTTTTGGATGTTTTCCACGCACTCCCAATGCTTTCCTTTCAGCTCTCTGTTCAGTCGGGGAAACAAAAAAAAAGTCGCATGGAGCCAAGTCGGGACTGTAAGGGGGCTAGGTGACCACTGGGGTGCTTCTCCAGGCTAGGAAATTGGTAACAATGAATGCCGTGTGGCTGGGGACATTGTCATGGTGGAGCTTGACCGTGTATTTTTGATATCAGCCCTCACATGCGCAACCCGGCATTTCAATCTCTTGAGCACCTGCAGGTAAAACGCTGAGTTGACAGTTTGTCCCTGCAGTACAAACGCAAAATGAATGATTCCTCGGATGTCAAAAAAGACAATGAGCATCATTTTGATGCTAGACTTGCTCATTCGCGCTTTATTGGGGCGGGGGAATGATTTTGTGTACCACTCACTGCTCCGCCTTTTCGATTCTGGGTCGTACTCGAACATCCATGATTCATCTCTGGTTACGACAGAGTTAAGAAAGTCCAGCTCATTTTGAATCAAATCCAACAATTCTTGACAGCGCAAAAACTCGAAGTTCTTTCTGCTCTTCCCTCAACACTTTCGGCACATGCTTCGCGCGGACCTTGGGCATTTGCAGATCCTCGGTCACTATCCCATGTACTGCAAATGTGGACATGTTTAGGATGTCAGCGATTTGCTGGATGCTCAATCGACGGTCGGAATGCAAAACTTCGCGCACACGATTCACGTTTTCGTCGGTTCTGGCCGTTGTTGGGCGTCCACAACGGGGTTCGTTGGCGATCTCTTCCCGGCCTCCTTGAACGCCTTGTGCCATCTGAAAAGCTGTGACCTTGACGTGCAGTCGTTCTTGAAGGCCTCTTGAAGCATCTGGAATGTTTTGGTTGCATTCATTCCAAGCCGCACACAAAACTTGATTGTGTAACGCTGTTCAAGCAAACGCTCCATCACGCCATGTTACAAAGTCGAAAAACACACTTCACAAGGAGCCAAGTCTTTCCACTCACACTGCTCAGTGCAAACTGATGACCGGCTGCATTCGAAGGGCAGACCCCTCATCACATTTCCTTTAGGAAATCCGCAACAGCTGCCGGCCGTACCGAAAGGTCTCTCAGAGAGATGTGATGGAGGGTTCTGTGTTGTGTAAGGGAGGGGCATCTCAGAAGGAGGTGTTCTATTGTGTCAGGTTCTTGCATACATCTTTGACATATTGGGGATAGTGTGCTTTGTATATGTGGATGTAAGCTTGTAGGTTATGGTGGTTGCCTGACCTTAATCTGGATAGAGTAATTTGGGTTTTGCGTGGTAATGTGTTTTGTGTATTTGCTATGTCGGGGGGGTTGTTCATTGAGAAGATGATTTGGTTGGCAGGTGTTGAGATAATTTAGTGCTATGATGGTGTGTATGTGTTTGATTAGTGATGTGTTGTTTTCAGTAGGTGGAATGGTTCTAAATATGCTACTGTATTATTGGGCAGGGGATGATGGAGGTAATTTTAGACAATGTCTTATGTGGTCTTGAAGGGTATAATGACAAGGGTGTGATATGTCTAGGGTGCTTGTGTAGAATTGGGTTCCAATCATGTCTAGGTGAACACGGATCAGGAGTATTTTTGTTTCTTCGTGTAAATGCTGAATTGGAGTGGTTCTAGTGCCACCTGTGATGATTCGAAGAGTGGTATTTTGTTTGTTTTTTTGTAATTTCTCTGTGTTTGAGGGTGAAGTGGCCAGGTACCAGGCTGGAGATGTGTAATTAAGTGTTGATCCGATGAACTGTTTGTATTCTATGATAAGGGTGGTTAGTTCATTACTGAAGTTGTTTTGTGATAGTGTTCGAATGATGTTTAATTTCCTGTTTGCAGTGTTGGTTATGTTTTGGATGTGTTTTAAGAAGGTGAAGAGTGTGTCATATGTAGGCCTAGTATCTTTGGAAATTTATTTAAAGGAATGAGGGTATTATTTAGTTTTACATAGGGGTGGAGGGAAGATTGGTGTCTATCGGTAGTAATAAGTGATTCAAGGATTTTTCGGGGGAAGCTGTCATTCTGTTTGATTTAGCCATGTTTCCAGTTGTTGGATGTATGATTGAGTGAGTGTGGTGGCTGTGGGTATGGAAGGGTTTTGTATCGTAATGGATGTCATTGGCATATGTTATTCGTTTTATATCTGGAGTTTGTGAGGTTGGTAGGTCTGTTGTGTACAGATTAAATAATAGAGGGGATAGGATGGCTCCCTGTGGAACACTGTTTTTTAGTTTTACTGTTTTTGAAAGATGGTTTTTGTTGGAGACTTGAGCTGTAAGATTGAAGAGAAACTGGAAATCCATTTTTTCTAATTGTTGGGTATAGGTGAGTGTAGGATTTTTTTGTATGAGGTTGTGTTTAGAGACTGTATCAAATGTATTGTTGATGTTGATGGCAATGAGTACGGTCCTGTGGGATAGTTTTTTGTTGAGGCCATTTGTTATGTTTTGAGAGAGAGTGGTGAAGGCCATGGTGGTTAAGTGGAATTTCTTGAATCCATGTTGAAATTGTGGGGTTTGCATGAGTATTTGGATTTTTGAATGAATGAGTTTTTCTATGAGTTTGCATAGTGTGGATACAAGGGAGATCGGGTGATATGAAGAAGGGAGGTTTGGGAATGGGTTTTAGTTTGGGGGTAAATATTGCCTTCTTACATATTGTGGGGATGAAGTATGTATATATAAGATTTGTTGTATATTTGGGTTAGGTATGTTGTAGCTATGAGTCCTAGGTGTTTTAGATGTAAATTTGAGATGTTATCTGGGCCTGTAGCTGGATCTTTTTGAGTGCTTTGATTCCCTGGGTAGTGTCCTTGTAAGAGAAGGAGGGGTTTGGAATGTGTTCTAAGTGTGTGTATTTGAGCTGTCAGATTATTTCAAATATATATATATATATATATATATATATATATATATATATATATATATATATATATATATATATATATATATATATATATATATATTTTTATTTTTTTTTTTTTTTTTTTTTTTTTTTTTTTTTTTTTATATCGATATTTTTTATTTCAATATTTTTTTTTTTTTTTTTTTTTTTTTTTTTTTTTTTTTTTTTTTTTTTTTTTTTTTTAAAATTAAAGTCAGTGTTTATTTGTGGTGTAATATGGCAGTAGGCCTCACCTCGTGGCAACGCTCTTGCATAGGTTAGGCCTCTATTTTTGGCAGCTTCGGTAGTTCAGGTTATGATAAGTCGAACGAAGTTTGCTAGAAAACTAATAATAATTATAAAAATAATTACAATAATAAGCATACATGAAATGAAAACTAAATAATAACAACAAATATCAAAAAAATTTGAATTACCATATCGATATTTTTGATATATAGATATTTTTGAATATCGATATTTTCCAAATATCGAAGGTCAGAAAGATTCTGAACCTTTACATATATATATATATATATATATATATATATATATATATATATATATATATATATATATATATATATATATATATATATATATTTTTTTTTTTTTTTTTTTTTTTTTTTTTGTAATTTTATGAAAAGAAAGAAAAAAATTTTTTTTTATCATTTTATTACAAAAAATAAAAGAATAAAAATACTATAATCTTAAATATAAAATATCAGTACTATAAGATATATATATATACATAAGTATATATGTATATTTAATTTATAAATTTAAACCATAGTGAGATAAATTGAGTTTTTAAGACCTAATGGTTACAAAAGAAGAAGAAAAAGTCAAATCACAAAAAAAGAAAAATGGCGAGCTTTGGGCATATAGCTGAATTAGGAGAATAACGTGTGACTTAAGTTTATAAGTGAAAACTTAATTTATATCATGGCAGCTATTAACATTAATTAAAAAAATAGCCCAAAACCAGTGGCTTAATTCTTTACAAAGGACCGGTCCTAAAATCTTCAAGGAAATACTACTAACAAAAAGAAGGTGAGAAATTTTCTGTATTCTTTATAGACCTAAGGTCCTAACTTGATTCTTAAGCTCACTGGGTTTACTTATAAATTAAAGATTAATTAATTATTACTTTTTTTTTTATACGATACTTCAGTCTTCTTGATTGTTTTACTTTTATAATATAGCGGACCATTTCCTCTATAAGTAATCTTAATCAGAATCTTAAATTTCCCTGACTTAGGTCCTTGCTAGAGTTGGGTGACTGAGGTAATAAAATATTCATTTCATAACATTTTTTTTTTCGTATAGTGGTGGAGATATGGGGCAATTTTCAAGCCCATTATTATAAATATTGTAATTAAAATCACTTTGTTTTTTTCTCAAATTTGATTGCTTAGTCTAGGGTTCTGTACCAGACTCTTTGTTATAGCCTACCAGTAAGCCTAATTGATAAACTTGATATTTTATTTACAAATATCAATCAGCACTATTAATTAACATCCTCATTTACATTTATTCAAAGTTTAAGTAGATTAATTAATAATTTGGTATTTTATAACCAAGCTATATATTTGCCAGCCTAATTCAGGTTAGATCAACACAAAAGTGGTGTTATTTATTAGAATCTGGATTTAAACATAAATAAGTTTAAATCTAAAAATGAAATATAAATAAAAATAATTGTGTAGCCTATTTTATTCAGGCAAAATTTATGGACTATAACCTGTATGTATCCTAACCTGGTTTAGTCTTATTAATATTTATTTTGGTAAGTTGATATATTACTTGCGTAAATATATTTATTTAAACACACCAAATTTTTGGTAACGTTGGTAAACTTAGAGGTTGGTTTGCCATTTTTGAGTATTATTAAAAATTAATATTTCTTGCGTATTGAGTATATTTTTACATTTTTCTTAAAAATGACTCAAAATATATTAGTTTCTTTAAAAAGAAAGAGGTCTGCTCGAAAAGGGAGTTATTACCAGGATTTTAAATGATTTCAATACCCTTTCTAGTCCTAGCAAATTACAAATAGAAAATGTATTGTCCTCCTTAAATAGATATAAACAAGAAATTTTAATTTTGGATCAAGAAATAATAACCGAACATGATGATCTCTCTGATCTTGATGATCAGCAATATGCTGATTTATTAGTAAGTAATGATTATATTAATGAAGTAAGTCTTTTAGCATATTAAATGTACAAAATAAATATGAGGAAATAGTTAAACTTAAAGAACAAGAACTAAACTCAAGTTTAGTTGAAGCAATGAAAGATTGTAGTGTGCATAATTTAAGTGTTCATGATAATGAAAGTAAACCTAAATTGCCTACTTTAGAAATTCCAATTTTTGACGGTGATAAAACCAAATATCAACCATTCCTTGATAAATTTAATTCTGCAATAGGAAATAAATCATCTGTTGCTAATGTGGACAAATTTTGTTATTTGTTAAAGTACCTGAAGGGTGGCGCGTTGAAATTGGTTGAATCATTGCCAGTTGCCGATAGCACTTATGAGACTGCTTTGCAAATTCTTAATAAAACTTACTTAAATTTAGATGAAATTAAATATGAATTAGCTCTAAAGTTAATTAATTTAAAGCTTTGTAAAGATACTTATGAGGAGCTTTTTAATTTTCATTGTTAACTTGAGTGTCTTTTGGGTCAAATTTCAAATTATAAATTAAATATTGAAGAGTCATCATGGCTTATTGAGACCATAGTTTTTAGTAGAATTCCCTTAACTGTAAGAGAGATGTTTCAAAATAAGATAAATAAAACTTACCCCAATTTAGGAACATAGGAACATAGGAACATAGGAAAAATAGAGACAGTTAGAAGCCACAAGGGCCTATCGAGACTGTCCCAGTCCAAACAAATATTAACAATCAATACTAATACATGCACAAAGACTAGGTCTGTCCTATCCCTAGTTATCAGTTTACTCATGCAAAGATAAAAAATAACACCAAGGCCAGTTTTACATGCAATATTCAATGAACCATCACCCACTACAAAAAAATAAACTGCCAATTAGGCTTGGTCATAGGTTGATCTAAAAATACAAATATACCCACCAATTTGGCTTAGTCAAGTTATTCTATATAATACCTAAACTATCCATATATCTATCTAGCCCCTTTTTAAATTTGACAAGAGAATCACAATCAACAATCTCTTTTGGCAAGTCATTCCAAAAATTAACAACTCTATTACTGAAAGAGTACTTTCTTAGATCGAGATGGCATGGCTTCTTTTTAATTTTCTTATCATGTCCTCTAGTTACTCTTCCTTGGTCCACTATAAAGTATTTTTCAATCTCTGTATTACTGCCAGATGCAAATATTTTGTAAACTTGTATCATATCCCCTCTGAGAAATCTCCTTTCAACCGAGAACATTCCTAACTCTTTCAACCTCTCTTCATAGCTCTTATTTTCAAAGCCAGAAATCATCCTTGTTGCTCTACGTTGGACTCTCTCCAGCATATCTATGTCTCTTCTTAAATGAGGAGCCCAAACCTGTGCACAATA
>SEYY01000569.1:0-25000 GCA_009176605.1 Armadillidium nasatum
TGGTGATTCGCATCGATGCTTACAAACTTAGACAGATGGAAGGTGATTTCATTACAATGAAATTCCACCAAATAAATATAGAATCGTAAGTCTATAGTTTAAGTGATATCGGGTAGACAATGTGAGAAATATCACAGACACGTGCATTTCCTAGATGGGACACGGATATAAAGTTGTACCTTACATCTCTCGACGGGAACCTGTCCATCTTTCAGACGATATGCAGCCCAATCGTTTATAACGTACATTGTTTAAGCGTCGCAGTGCCTCACTCCATCAACACATGCGGGTAACTCGCTGGCTAAATCCCAATTGCCCATGAAGGTGGATCGGCATCGATCTTCCGACTCAATGGCCGCCCAAGTTCAGTTCCAGAACTCAATTCTTGTGGCTTTTATTTATGGGGTCATCTAAAGAAGCCTGGATATGAAGAGGAAATAACCGACAGGAAAAATATACTGCAGAAGAATCGAGAAAGGCACAACATGTATTAGGAACCATATGAACCTTCGGCAGTTTCAAGTCAGTATGGTCCTCCTATGCAAGTTATGTATTCCAAGCTGGGTTTTTGCATTTTGAATACCTGTTGTAGTGGCATCCTCCTAAGTTATCTTCTACGTAAATAAACTGTGATGTATGTTGTATGCTTCAATCCCAAATTGAATCTTCGATATCGCGTAAATGAGCGGCTTACGACCTTATATATGCACTCGGTGAAATTTCATTGTGTGTGTATTTATATATATATATATATATATATATTATATATATATATATATATATATATATATATATATATATATATATATATATATATATATATATATATATATATATATATATATATATATATATAAATATATATATTATTTTTTATTTTACTGTTTATCTCTCTTAATAGAATGGTGGAATGTGTATCTATGTGTGTGTGTGTGTGTGTGCGTGTGTGTGTTTTTATAATTGTGTGGGGATTGTTATATTTTTGTATAACTCTATAAAGTTTTAGTTTATCAGTGTTGTTAATTAATTATAGCGAGTATTTATCCATGGAGAAGTTCTTCATTTCTAAGCTAAGTTTGGTGTTGATGTTCAAACTTTTATGGTTTTAAATTTGTTTTGTTTACTATTTGTTTTGTTCAAAGATTTTTGTTTAAAAATAGTTTATTCTTAGTTTTCCTTATTCTTTACATTCTCTTTTTTTATTGTGAATGAATTTAATTTACTTTTAGTTACTCAGTTATAATTTGGTTTTAGCCTTTGCAGAGAAATTTTTATTCACAATATACTACGCTTCTTATCAAATATTAGTTTTATTATTAGTTTGGTTAATTAAGTGTGCAAAAGACCATGTACGTGCGTGCGTATGTGTGTCTTCTTTGAATGTCTAAATTGAAAGAACGTGTATGTGGACAATGACTGGGATTTCTATAGACTTCACCAACTTCCGTGACCTCCATGCTAAATAGGGATTCTTTCCCTAACAATCATAATTTCTCTAGCTGCAATCTACCTCAAAATTTCCTACTAATTAAAGGAGTCTAAGTTACATGAATGGGTAAACTTCTCTCCTACTTATACAGGTGGGAAGGAAGCCAAATCATTCAGTATGCTCAACGATTTGGAGAAGTTGATTTGGTAGCCCATGAACATTCCAGGTCATCATAACCAGTTCTTGAACAAACTGAATTCATGCTTCATCATTATATTTCTTGATTTAAATTCACCATTTTCCCTTCTATCGGTAAATCTGTCCAAATCTTAAAGGTCTTAGTTATATGCTCTCTCTCCAACAGTTCGACCATACTTTAAGCGTACTTTCTACACTTCAGTCGAACTAATTGGGGGTAAAGCGTCCGTTTTTTGGCACCCAACATTGAAATAAATCCTGCTTTGTATCTATGGACGCTTCGGTATCTGCTGAAATTTAAAGGCCGTAACCGCCAATGGGATGAGCATGTATATTCCATCCTTAAACTAAATCTTTTTCTCATCAAAATTCATGGGTTCGATGGCAATCGTTCTAGTGTCCTTCTGGAGAGAGACAATTCTTATTTTGAATGGAAAAACTCTCTATCTCCTATCACTTTTGCTAATTTTCATTCAACTTGGAATCGTTGCAGGGATATTCTTTGACGGACTAAGTGTACTTTCACTTGAATGAAGTGCTCAACTTCCATAGTTCTCCTAGTGATATAAATTTCTCTAATGGCTAAAAATATCTATAATAACTTCTTTTAAATATGCTTTTCTCCTTTTATTAGCTATGACAGTTATGTAGCTAAAACCCTTTCTAAAAAGGCAGATCTCTTCTGCCTTCTTTTTTCATCTACTTCCACCCTTGAAGATTCTGGCATCCCTCCTCTCACTCCTCCTCTCAGGTGTCACATATCTCTACATGTGATTACTCATCAATATGCAAAGGATCATAAAATCTATAAACGTCAGGAATGCTAGTGACCCGAATGGCATTAACTCTTGTTATCTGAGGGAGTGTGCTTCTGCGTTGGCGGCTGTCCTCGTTGAACTCTACTCTTTATACGTTTCCTCAACGATAGAAGAGCGCATATGTTCGTCCGATCTTGTAGAAAGGTAGTCACTCTGTCACCCTCCTAACTATCGTCCTATTGCTCTCACTGGTATTCTATCTAAAAATTTTAAAACTCTCCTTAAATCACATTTCCAGTATCATCTGGAACTCACTACCTTATATTAGATCATCAGAATGACTTTCGACACTCAAGATCAACTGATGACATACTTTCCAATCCTACTGATTTATGGTTTTCTGCTCTTAGGGAATATGGGGAGTTTGGTGTTCTGGTGCTTGACATATCCAAGGCTTTTGCCCGGTTATGGCATGCTTAACTATTCTCTTAGCTCCATTCTTTAGAGCTCTCTTTGCTTACTTATTTCAAGTTTTCTCTCAGATAGTTCCATATCGGCACTTGTCCGATGGTGCGACTTCTTCCACCTTTTCTGTCAATTGTGGTGTTTCTCAGGATTTTTTTTTCTATCTTCAACAATATTTTTGCCTATCATTAACGATCTTCTTAAACTTACATCTAACTCTGTTTACTGTAATGCCAATAACTGAACTTTCCATTATTCTACTCATTTCAAAGTTTTTTCCCTCTTTGGCTTCTAGAGTTGCTTCTTGTCTTCAGCTTTCTCGTCCTCTTCTTGCCGATCTGGATAGGATTTCCCGATGAGGTTAACGCAACCTTGCGAAATTTAAACTGTTTAAAAACTGAACTTCTTTACATTTTCCTCTCAAAAAGACCCCTCAATTTTCTATTTTCTTCGAGGGCTCCTCAGTGTCAACCTGTAAATAATATTATCATTCTTGATCTAAAGATAAACAATAAATTATCTTAGAAACTACAATTCAAAAAATTTATTAAGGCTGACTCTAAGAAAATGTGAATACTATTCATGTTGCAGGAATATTTTTTCCTTTCAAATAGTTACTCCATTTTTATATGGGTTTTATTTGCCTTTGTATGGTGTACTGTTCTCACATTTTAAAGGACTCCAGTTCCTTCACTCTTTTGAATATGTTTGAGTCTAAGCCAAAAAGACAAATAAACTGTCTCATTCCAACTTCCAAACTCTTCTGACCCTTTATCTCTTCGATGTGACGTTTGCGCACTTTTTTTTTAATAGGTACTTCAATGGCATGTGCTTGAATGAATTATCCTTTTGCATTCCACCATCATTGCGTCACCCTCGTAGCACAAGTTGTGCTCAGCTTTCGCAAAAATATTTTGTGAATACTGGAAGCAACAAGATTGCTCTTTGTAGAGGCTCCTTTCCAGCCACCTCTGTTCTGTGGAATTTTCTAGCATCACCTATTTTTTAGCCTGCATTTAATCATCCTCTCTTCAAGGCTTCCGTCTTTGAGCACCTGAGAGATGAGCGTTTGGTTCGGGCCTGGGTGAATTTTCTTTCTCTTTCCTGTTTTATGTATGGTGAGTGTAGTGATGTAAACTGTGAAAAATCTATATTTAAAAATGTATGTGTGTTTGCATTTTTATTTGCTTTTATAGTGACGTTTCCATGTTTTCCAAGTTTCTTGTTATGAGACATCGTTCCTGCTGCTTAAAAACTTACTCTTTATTCTTTGTCGCGGAAAACGAAACCCAAATACGTATGAAATGATTTTATTCAATTTCTTTACAATTTCACCTTTCCTTTTGTTACTTTTGTTTTCCCTTGTGTTTCATTGCCTCATTACTCTTCTCTAGCTTTTACTTTAATCAAAGGAAATTCTTTTTTCCTTTATTTTTGTTTTCTCTATTCTTTCCTTTTTCCATTTTCTTTCTATTTCTTTCAATAACTCCTGCCTTTTTTCTTTGCTGGAGTTTTGTATGTTTGTTCTTCTCTTTTTACCCTCCCTCTTTCTAAAGAGATTATTAAAAAATTCGAATTTCAAATTCTCTATTTCTCTGTCTCTAATTCTCTCACTTTCTCTTTTTTTTCTCTCTAAAAAAAGTTTCTTTTTTCCTTTGAGTTTCTTACCCTCGAGGTTTCATGAAGTCATCGTTTTTTAATATTAATAAGGAAATATTTAATAACATGATTATATATATATATATATATATATATATAATATATATATATATATATATATATAATATATATATATATTATAAAAATACAATACACCATCTCCCGCATGATGCAGGGTGGAGTCAATTGCAGAAATTTGACATTCCTGAAATTGTACATGGGAATAAAACTTGGTTGAAAGGATTCCCAGTCCTTAAAACCATGCAAAGAGCTAATCTTCATCTGACTCAACTGCGACGAAATCATCATTCATTACTTTATTGACCAAAGGTTACTTCTAACTTAATTTTTTTTTTCTTTTAATATTTAATTTTCCATTAATAAAGAAATTGCAATAAAAGGCATAAATAGGCTGGAAAGAGCCGAAAGAGAAGAAATTGCTCCAGATTCATCTATTAACGAATAAGAGGTAGAGTAATTAGAGGATACATTAGCTTTAATAGACAATAAATCAATGATGTAATTGTCGGTGAAAATCAGAGGAAAGTGGCAGGACGAAGCAAAGTCAGAGTTGACATATTTTGCAGAATGCCACTTTGAGCATTCAAAAGAGTAATCAAAAAGATTAAAGCATTTTCCACGGAAAAAAAGCAATTCATAGAGTTTATCAGAACAGATTTAAAACATTTCCGGAATATAATATAAGAGTTATGATATTCTATGAAAGCATCATGAGGATATTAACAGAATAAACAGAGTTAAATCAAGGTTAATGAGATTTGCTTAACAGAAAAGAGAACAGAATGTTTGAAACATGGCATAAAAAAATCAGCCTGGCTCTGCGCTTAACTCACAAAGAGGGAACATTCCTACCGAAGAAAAATCATTCAATGAAAATCAAAAATAAAACACCACTGTTCAAACCAGTTTGAGAAACGAGAGGACAAAAGTATTTTCATCCAACATTTGTGTACACCAGGATACGGAAATGAGAAATAATTTAACAGTTTGATATAAAGAAGAATCCAGATTAGGAAAATGAGAACTAACAACGTCGTTGCAGACATATCGGCAGCTTTCATCTTAATTATGAGAAGGATCCAATCTCAAAAAAAAAGTTTTTTATTATTTGACCGATTTATCTAACATTTCAGGAGAAATTTTAAAACTAACATTTACAATGTAGATACCCTTTTTAAATTTATGAACTTTCAATTTTTGACCTTTTTCTGAGTCTATAACGTTTGAAAGTTATTTGGATCCAAACTTTAAAAAGAGAATGAACAGAAGTGGGAAAATAGTTGTCAAAATGACCTAAAAAATTTAAATGTGTATTCTCAGCTTAAATTTCTGCAATTTTAAGGTTGGACTTTTTTGATAATCTTCTTTAAAAAATAAGTTATAGCAGTTTGCTCTTTTTTCTAGAAAAAAAAATTGTAAAAAATATACCCTTCAGGAGAAATTTTTTTTTTTTTAAAAAACTGTACATTAAAAAGATTTTTATATTTAGCAGGTATTTAGAGGAGGAACAGATCTAAAACTTTTATGTAAGTCATTTTTAAAACCTATTTGTTTGGTTTTGAGATAGAGCTTCTCAAACTTTGGAGATTTTGAAATTTCTTCGAAAATTGGCCATTTTTGAGAGGCTATATCTCGAAAAGAACAAATAGTACTGTTAAATATTAATGATAATAAAATATATAAATTTATATATATATATATATATATATATATATATATATATATATATATATATATATATATATATATATATATATATATATATATATATATATATATATATATATATATATATATATATATATATATATATATATATATATATATATATATATATATATATATATATATATATATATATATATATATATATATATATATATATATATATTATATATATATATATATATATATATATATATATATATATATATATATATATATATATATATATATATATATATATATATATATATATAATATATATATATATATATATATATATATATATATATATATATATATATATATATATATATATATATATATATATATATATATATATATTAATATATATATATATATATATTTAAATACATATATATATATATATAATATATATATATATATATATATATATATATATATATATATATATATATATATATATATATATATATATATATATATATATAGACAAAAATTCTTTGATCTTATTAAATAAGGCATACATATTAAATCCTCTGAAAATACTAATAAGCACTTGTAGATTTAGAATACTCTCTAATTAATTTGTCGGTCAATAGATTTAACAGTATTTTTTAATTATTATTATTATTATTATTATTATTATTATTATTATTATTATTATTATTATTATTATTATTATTATCATTAATATTACTATTATTATTATTAATAGTTGAAGTGGTAATAGTAGCAGTAGTAGCAGCAGCAGTGTTAATAATAATAATAGCAGTAATAGTACCAATAAGGAAAATAGTGAAAGGAATAATAATATTAATAGTATCAGTAATAAAAATAGCGAAAGTAGTAATAGAAGTAGAAGTTTAAGAAAATAGAAAGTCCGTATTGCAAGCTAAAAATATCATATGGGCTGAAAATATGAATCAGTTTTTTAAAGCAATAATGAAATCATAAAAGTAATAATAATAATAATAATAATAATAATAATAATAATAATAAAATAATAATAATAATAAAAACATGACAGATGAAATAGTAATAAAAAATAATTATAATTATATTAATAATAACAATAATAATAATAATAATAATAATAATAATAATAATAATAATAATAATAATAATAATAATAAAAATAATAATAATAATAATAATAATAATAATAATAATAATAATAATAATAATAATAATAATAATAATAATAATAATAATAATAATAATAATAATAAATATAGGAATAATAATAATAACAAAAAAAGTGATAATGATGATAAAATAATAATAACAGTAATACTAAAAATAATACTGTAATTATTAATAATAGTATTAATAATAATGATTGTAGTAATAATAATAATAACAAAAATAATAATATACGTGTTAATGATAATAAAATAATAATGATAGGAATATAATGCTGATAATTAACAATAATAAAAATAATAATAATTAAATAAAAATAATAAAATGATAATAGTAATGAAAATAATAGTAATAATTATAAAAATTATGATAATAATAATAATAGAAATAATAATGAAAATAAAGTTCTAATAATAATAATAATGATAATAAATAGTTTTAAAAATAATAATAATAATAATAATAATAATAATAATAATAATAATAATAATAATAATAATAATAATAATAATAATAATAATAATAATAAAATAAATAATTAATAATTATATCAAAAATAATAATAGCAACAATAATAGTAATAATAATTATAATAAGGATAATAATAATTCTTCTAACAAGAGTAATAAAAATAGTGTTAATAATAATAATAATCATAGCAATAAAATTCACATTCAATTTCAATTTCAAAATTTTATTCAGAGGCACAATTACAGATAATACAGTTTTTCAGTAGGTCCTATTCTACTAGATACAATATTAATAATTAATTAGTTGAACAATACTCTCAAAAGGGGCTGCTAAGGGGATACACATTGGTTTCCCTTGAATCCCAGTGTTAGTTGAAAAATAGTTCATCAATACATATTAATAACCATTAATTTACAAATATAATGCATAAAATGTAATGAGCAATAATAAATATAGTAATAGCAAATAATAATAATAGTAATAACAAAAGCTAGCAACAATAATACCAACAATAATATGAATTAATAATAATAGTGATAGTAGCTAATAATGGTAACAATAATGAAATTAACAACAACAAAAATAAAAGCAATGAAAATGATATCAATAATAATATTAGTAATAATAATAATGAAAATAATAATAACAATAATAATAATAATAATAATAATAAATAATAATAATAATAACAATAATAATAACAATAATAATAATAATTATAATAGATACCATCCCCAGCATTAATACTAGAAAACAGTACAGCATTTCTATTTTATGTATGATGTCGCTAGAATTATAGGAATATCTACCACATAAATAATACTAATAATAATAATAATAATAATAATAATAATAATAATAATAATAATAATAAAAATAATAATAACATTATTGTCTTTGATATATTATTTAAAAGAATGGTTAAATTATCTTTGTATCCAAATTTTTTATGGACTTTTGGTCTTTATTATTATTATTATTATTATTATTATTATTATTATTATTATTATTATTATTATTATTATTATTATTATTATTATTATTATTATTATTATTATTATTATTATTATTATTATCATCATCTAATAATTATTATTATTATTATTATTATTATTATTATTATTATTATTATTATTATTATTATTATTCTGCTTCAATCATTACAGGTGTTGTTTCATCTAATCTTATAATTTTCCGAATGACTTTTTCTTTAAGAATTTTATAGTCATTCATCACTATTATTCAAAAAACCAAGCAAATTGCAAAATGATCATCTTGTAAATCCTTCTTTTCTAAGAAATATATAAAGTAATCAATATCAATTCATGTGAATTTGTAAGATTAAACAATCTAAATAATCAGACTTAACGAGGAATAATCCTAAGAAATAACACTAACCTAAAACCTTCTTCCTACAGACTTACAAAAACAAGACAAGCAGCAAGCTACACCTCAGTTATTTTAAAGAATAACCTACTGAATAATATAAAAAAATGAGAGATCAGTAAAATCATATTTACGCGAAAGTAAAATATGTTACATCATTTCGTACTGAACAGCTTTATTATTATTATTATTATTATTATTATTATTATTATTATTATTATTATTATTAACATTATTATTATTGTTATTATTAATATTATTATTATTATTATTTACTATTATTATTATTATTATTATTATTATTATTATTATTATTATTATTATTATTTTATTATTACTTCTTACCTGTAGTATTCTTATTGTCACTGTTATTTTTATTATAATTTTTACTATTATTATCATTATTATGATTATTACTTTTTATTTATAGTATTATTATTGTCAGTTACTATTATTATTATTTTTATTAACAATGTTATTATTAAAATTACTGTTTTAAATACTGATATGGTTGTTCAGAATAATATCAGTAATATCAGTAGTGTGATGGTACTAGCATATTACTAGTATTACTATAATTTCTATTATATTTATTTTCTTTTATTTTCAATAATATGCATTATTTTTATTGTCATAATTATAAATACTCATTATTATTATTATTATTATTATTATTATTATTATTATTATTATTATTATTATTAAAACAATTATTATTATTATTATTATGATTATCATTATTATTATTAATATTATTAGTAGTAGTATTATAATTATAGTAAATGATATCATTATTTAAGTTACTGTTACTGTGTCCAGCATGATTAATATTCTCATTAATATTACTAGAGTGTTGTTACAAGTAACGTATTATTATTTATTGAATTTTGCATTTAATAAATTAAAATGTTAAATATGTACAAAGCCACCGTGTTTTCCCATAGATGAAAGCACTCTGAGAGAACTGGACAGTCACATTTTTATTTATTATTGTATTTGGTAGAATAGGAATTACTTTAAAATTGAAAATTTATAAAGGTTCAATATCTGAATAAAGTTTGAGAAATTAAATTAAATTAAAATTACTATTATTATTATAATTATTATTTTTTTTACTGTATTATTTCTTAAAGAAATATATTAGATTAAGATTATAACTATAATGTATTATAAAATTAATTATTATAAAATTTACAATATTCAAAATTTTAAATATTATATATGTATGAATGTAAAATTTTAATGGGCCCAAAGGACGAATTCGTCTCCCCAGAATCCCATTTCAGTTTATTATCAAAGGAACATACTCGATATTTGTATATGTAAATTTGTAACTGAAAAGTAAATAAAGATTTGAAAAAAGATTATTATTAATATTATTATTATTACTATTATTGTTAGAAGTAGTAGTATCCCAACCTCCTTCTGTCCGTCAGTATGGGGTTATGTGTGTACTTGCAACAACCTCTGGTAACTGTGCAGTAAAAGACACTTTGTATTTAATATTGTTCACTTTAGGATAATGGTACTAATAGTTGTAAATATCATATTAATAATAATAATAATAATAATAATAATAATAATAATAATAATAATAATAATAATAATAATAATAATAATAAGAGAAACCTGAAATAATATATATATATAATATATATATATATATATATATATATATATATATATATATATATATATATATATATATATATATATATATATATATATATATATATATATAATATATATATATATATATATATTATATATATATATATATATATATATATATATATATATATATATATATATATATATATATATATATATATATATATATATATATATATATATATATATATATATATATATATATATATATATATATATATATATATATATATATATATATATATATATATATATATATATATATATATATATATATATATATATATATATATATATATATATATATATATATATATATATATATATATATATATATATATATATATATATATATATATATATATATATATATATATATATATATATAATATATATATATATATATATATATTATATATTATATTATAATAATAATAATATAATAACTGACAATAATAATACTATAAATAAAAAGTAATAAATTCATAATAATGATAATAATAGTAAAAATCATAATAAAAATAACAGTGACAATAAGAATACTACAGGTAAGAAGTAATAATAAAATAATAATAATAATAATAATAATATATAATAATAATAATAATAATAATAATAATAATTAATCTAATAACATTTATCAAATAATTAATTACAGAAATTTTTTTCCTTTTTAAAAAATTCTTATAATTTCGAGAACAGATTTTCATGCTACTAATGTTTATTTTTTCTCTCAATATTGAATGAATAATAATAATAATAATAATAATAATAATAATAATAATAAAGCTGTTCAGTACGAAATGATGTAACATATTTTACTTTCGCGTAAATATGATTTTACTGATCTTTTATTTTTTTATATTATTCAGTAGGTTATTCTTTAAAATAACTGAGGTGTAGCTTGCTGCTTGTCTTGTTTTTGTAAGTCTGTAGGAAGAAGGTTTTAGGTTAGTGTTATTTCTTAGGATTATTCCTCGTTAAGTCTGATTATTTAGATTGTTTAATCTTACAAATTCCCATGAATTGATATTGATTACTTTATATATTTTTTACAAGATGATCATTTTGCAATTTGCTTGGTTTTTTGAATAATAGTGATGACTGACTATAAAAATCTCTGCTACAGATGAGTAGCCTTTATAATACGCTTTTTAATTGTTGTGATTTGATAAGTTTTTCTTTGGGAGTTCCTCCATAGACAGAGAGATAAAAATTAAGTGTTGGTGAATGTGCAGAAAGTATATCCTTCCCAATATATACTGTATTAAATGTTAGTTTTTCATCTATTATAACTTATGATTTTTGCGTTACTTGTCTGGGTTAGTTGGATAGCATTCAGTATTTATTTTAAAATTATTTCCTACGTTTATAACGTAAGAGGTTTTTGAAAGTTTAATGAGAAATTTTATTTTATTTATTTATTTATTTATTTATTTTTGCTTCGATGCACGTAATGATGTTTCATAGAGTGCTTTCATCTTTTTGTAAACCAAGAGTCGAGGTTTTAATCATTAATCAACATAGAAATATCATCTGTGAAAGAGGTGGAAAAGGAGTTGTGTGAGATGATAAAGTCGTTTTTGTTTATTGAAATAAGAAGTCGTGCTAGTATGGACCCCTATGGAATTCAAGTTTTTATTTTTTTTATGTTTTAAAAAGTATAACACCCAACTTTACATATCATTTTCTTTATTTGACACAAGTTTTAAACCACTGTAAATTTAAACTGACGAATCTTCGCCTATTTAATGTGGTTAATAAAATATCATGGTTTATTGTGTCAAAACAATCAGTAAAATTTAGTGACAGGAGGGTAGACTAGTCTTTATTTTCTAATTGTAAAGTTTTTCAATCAGACGAATAAGCGCGTTCGAAGTTGGTCTTCCTTATCTGAATCCAAATTGTAAATCGTTAAGTAATTAGCTTGTGGTGAATTATTCCGTCAGCTGTTTAAATAAAACTTTCTCGATTATTTAGTTTTTAGGGAGAGAGGAGTCGTCTTTCTTAAAGAAAAAAGTCACTCGGAAAATTAAAAGATTAGATGAAACAACACCTGAAATGATTGAAGCAGAATAATAATAATAATAATAATAATAATAATAATAATAATATATAATAATAATAATAATAATAATAATAATAATAATAATAATAATAATAATAATAATAATAATAATAATAATAATAATAATAATAATAATAATAATAATAATAATAATAATAATATTAATAATAATAATAATAATAATAATAATAATAATAATAATAATAATAATAATAATAATAATAATAATAATAATAATAATAAAGACCAAAAGTCCATAAAATTTTAATACAAAGATAATTTAACCATTCTTTCAAATAATATATCAAAGAGAATAATATTATTATTTATTATTTATTTATTATTATTTTATTATTAGTATCTACATGTGGTAGATATTCCTATAATTCTAGCGGCATCATACATAAATAGAAATGCTGTACTGTTTTCTAGTATTAATGCTTGGGATGGTATCTATTATAATTATTATTCTTATTTGTTATTATTATTGTTATTATTATTATAATTATTGTTATTTATTATTATTATTATTATTTTCATTTTTATTTTTACTAGTATTATAATTGATATCATTTCATTGCTTTTATTTTTGTTGTTGTTAATTTCATTATTTGTTACCATTATTAGCTACTATCACTATTATATTAATTGATATTATTGTTCGGTATTATTGTTGCTAGCTTTATTATTACTATTATTATTATTTGCTATTACTATATTTATTATTGCTCATTACATTTTATACATTATATTTGTAAATTAATGGTTATTAATAGGTATTGATGAACTATTTATCAACTAAACACTGGGATTCAATGGAAACCAAATGTGTATCCCCTTAGCAGCCCCTTTTCAGAGTATTGTACAGCTAATTAATTATTAATATTGATTTCTAGTAGAATAGGAGGACCTACTGAAAAACTGTATTATCTATAATTGTGCCTCTGAATAAAATATTGAAATTGAAATTGAAAGTTTATTTTATTGCTATGATTATTATTATTATTATTAACACTATTTTTATTACTCTTGTTAGTAGAGTTATTATTATCCTTATTATAATTATTATTACTATTATTGTTGCTATTATTATTTTTGATATAATTATTAATTATTTACTATTATTATCATTATTATTATTATTATTATTATATATTATTATTATTATTATTATTATTATTATTATTATTATTATTATTATTATTATTATTATTATTATTATTATTATTTTTAAAACTATTTATTATCATTATTATTATTATTAGAACTTTATTTTCATTATTATTCTTATTTATTATCATAATTTTTTATTAATTATTTACTTTATTTTTACTATTATCATTTTATTATTTTTATTTAATTATTATTATTTTTATTATTTTAATTATCAGCATTATATTCTATCATTATTATTTATTATCATTAACAACTTATATTATTATTTTTGTTATTATTATTATTACTACAATCATTATTATTAATTAATACTATTATTAATAATTACAGTATTATTTTTAGTATTACTGTTATTATTATTTTATCATCCTTATCACTTTTTTGTTATTATTATTATTCTTATATTTATTATTTATTATTTTATTATTTTATTATTATTATTATTATTATTATTATTATTATTATTATTATTATTATTATTATTATTATTATTATTGTTATTATTAATATAATTATTATTATTTTTTATTACTATTTCATCTGTCATGTTATTATTATTATTACTACTATTATTATTATTATTATTAATGTTATTATTATTATTATTATTATTATTATTATTATTATTATTATTATTATTATTATTATTATTATTATTTCATTATTGTTAGCATTAATGTTATTTATTTTATTAAATATTAAATCGTCTTTTAAAAACTAATCGATATTTTCAGCCCATATGATATTTTTAGCTTGCAATACGGACTTTTTATTTTCTTAAACTCCTACTTCTATTACTACTTTCGCTATTTTTATTACTGATACTATTAATATTATTATTCCTTTCACTATTTTCCTTATTGGTACTATTACTGCTATTATTATTATTAACACTGCTGCTGCTACTACTGCTACTATTACCACTTCAACTATTAATAATATAATATTAATAATAATAATAATAATAATAATAATAATTAAAATACTGTTAAATCTATTGACTGACAAATTAATTAGAGAATATTCGAAATCTACAAGTGCTTATTAGTATTTTCAAAAGATTTAATATGAATGCCTTATTTAATAAGATCAAAGAATTTGTCTATGTAAATATATATATATATATATATATATATATATATATATATATATATATATATATATATATATATATATATATATATATATATATATATATATATATATATATATATATATATATATATATATATATATTATATATATATTATTACCATTAACAATACTTTTTCGTTTTTTTCGAGATGTAGCCTCTCAAAAATGGCCAATTTTCGAAGAAATTTCAAAATTTCCAAAGTTTGAGAAGCTCTATCTCAAAACCAAACAAATAGGTTTTAAAAATGACTTATATAAAAGTTTTAGTTCTGTTCCTCTTCTAAATACCTGCCAAATATAAAAATCTTTTAATGTACAGTTTTTTTTAAAAAAAATTTTCTCCTGAAGGGTATATTTTTTACAATTTTTTTTTCTAAAAAAAAGAGCAAACTGCTATAACTTATTTTCTAAAGCAGATTATCAAAAAAGTTCAACCTTAAAATTGTAGAAATTTAAGCTGAGAATAAACATTTAAATTTTTAGGTCATTTTGACAACTAGTTTACCACTTCTATTCATTCTCTTTTTAAAGTTTGGATCCAAATAACTTTCAAACGTTATAGACTCAGAAAAAGGTCAAAAATTGAAAGTTCTTAAATTTAAAAAGGGTATCAACATTGTAAATGTTAGATAAATCGGTCAAATAATAAAAAACTTTGTTTTGAGATTGGATCCTTCTCATAATTAAGATGAAAGCTGCCGATATGTCTGCAACGACGCTGTTAGTTCTCATTTTCCTAATCTGGATTCTTCTATTTATCAAACTATTAAATTATTTCTCATCTCCGTATCCTGGTTTACACAAATGTTGGATGAAAATATTTTTGTCCTCTCGTTTCTCAAACTGGTTTGAACAGTGGTGTTTCATTTTTGATTTTCATTGAATGATTTTTCTTCGGTAGGAATGTTCCCTCTTTGTGAGTTGAGCGCAGAGCCAGGCTGAATTTTTTTATGCCATGTTTCAAACATTCTGTTCTCTTTTCTGTTAAGCAAATCTCATTAACCTTGATTTAACTCTGTTTATTCTGTTAATATTCTCATGATGCTTTCAAAGAATATCATAACTCTTATATTATATTCCGGAAATGTTTTAAATCTGTTCTAAGAAACTCTATGAATTGCTTTTTTTCCGTGGAAAATGCTTTAATCTTTTTGATTACTCTTTTGAATGCTCAAAGTGGCATTCTGCTAAATATGTCAACTCTGACTTTGCTTCATCCTGCCACTTTCCTCTGATTTTCACCGACAATTACACCATTGATTTAATGTATCCTCTAATTACTCTACCTCTTAATCTTTAATAGATGAATCTGGAGCAATTTCTTCTCTTTCGACTCTTTCCAGCCTATTTATGCCTTATATTGCAATTTCTTTATTAAGAATCATTTCTGCCATTTCTGAGTAAACACTAAGAAGACATACAAACCTTTCGGTATATTTCCTGTATTTCTTAAAATTTGTGTTCTGATGTTGAGCCATCCTCGGTAAACTATTTCGTCCTTAAAAATAAACTTCAGTTTTTCTTCATTGCTAGTAACGTAATATAGTGTCTCTTTTACACATTGACAAAAGAGGAGGACTCTCTTTTAAAGAGAGTTCATTCTTTTATTATTTCACCCAGCCCCCACCTTCTTAGAATAGGGCTCTACCTGTTAGCGATGATAACTGTATATATATATATATATATATATATATATATATATATATATATATATATATATATATATATATATATATATATATATATATATATATATATATATATATATATATATATATATATATATATATATATATATATATATATATATATATATATATATATATATATATATATATATATATATATATATATATATATATATATATATATATATATATATATATATATATATATATATATATATATATATATATATATATCACCTGAAGGTCATAAACCTTATAATTACTTATTCACTATCTTAATGTTCAAAATTAATTCTCCATTAAGAATGAAAAACAGAAAATTGGTAGATAAGAAGTTTGGATTTCGTCGTATTGTAATTCAAAAAACAATGATAAAAATGAAATTGTCTTAACAGAGGCAAATCAAATTTCGAAGTACTTTCCTTTGTTGTCGGAAAATTGATGATAGGGATAAGAAATACATTATGCTAGTACATATGCATATATATATATATATATATATATATATATATATATATATATATATATATATATATATATATATATATATATATATATATATATATATATATATATATATATATATATTATATATTATAAATCTTTTAAAACCACTAGGATAAAACAATAAATAGGTAAAAGGGGGAGACGTTGATAATAAAACATTAAAAACGAAAATAATATATATATATATATATATATATATATATATATATATATATATATATATATATATATATATATATATATATATATATATATATATATATATATATATATATAGAAAGTAGGGTTATCGGGCACAGATTACATGTCCACGAACTAAGATATCGATCTCACGATATTTATAATTACTTTGTAATCATGAATCCTACGATATTTATACCTAATTGAGAGAGGTCGATTGACTTACGATACATTACAAATAACACGTGCCTACGAGGCTAACATTAAAAGTTGCAAATATATATAACTTTTAAATAAATATACTAACCTTTGATACTTCAAAAGCAAGCCAAGGAAATAATTAAGAAGAAGACTGGAAGAAATATAGTAATAGCAGAAACTTGTTCTGGAGGGTCAAACTTAGGTCAGCCTTAGCAGATCTGGAAACAAACCTATAGTGACTTTCGAACATGAAATAAACAAATAAGTAAATAAATAAATAAATAAGGCTATATGTCTTTAAAACTACACGGATGGATACTATAAGACATTGTTCAAACTTTTGTTTTTGACGTAACTTCCATGCAGTAATATAAGAACGTTGCAGTTCTTTTTGTCCTTTAAAAATACCTGACAAAAATAAAAACTTTTAATGTACAGTTTTTAAAAAAAAAAAAAATTTCCTCCGGGAGGGTATATTTTTCTCCATTTTTCGAAATTCAAACTTCTTGTTTAAAGCAGATATCAAAAAAGTCCAACATTAAAGTTGTAGAAATTGGGGCTGTGAATGCACAGTTAAATTTTTAGGTCATTTCGACCACTGGTTTACCACTTCTATTCATTCTCTTTTTGAAATTTAACCCCAAATAACTTTCAAACCTTTATAGACCGAAAAGCGTCAGAAATCGATAGGTCTTAGATTGGAAAAATGCAAATACATTGTAAATTTTAGGAAAATCGATCAAATAATAAAAAATTTTTTTTTTTGAGATTGGATCTTTCCCTAAGGGTCCAGAGACCCCTTAATTTAAAAGATTTCAAAAAACTTGGAAAAATATACAATCAGATACAGAGGTAAGAACAATATTAAAAAATGATGTTAATGAGATCTTACAGTATGCCCAAAATAAAATTAAAGAGGATCAACCTCCCTCGTCATGATCATCAAGAATTTTTGGAAATAGCAATAGGTTTTCTAGGTAAAATCCATCACGCGGAATACATTTCCGGCAACCAGGAGCATATCACTTAGGGAGATTGATGGGAAAAGCAATATATTGCTTAAAAATAATTGAATAACATAAAACTATATGATATATATAGATATATATGTATTACAAAATTTCCAATTATAGATTTTACCTGTAGAACAATTTGCTTTACAGGTAACTATATAACTAATATTTATAAAATCTATAATTGTGTAATTTTATAATACATATATATCTATATATTTCATATAGATTTATGTTATTCAATAAATTGAAGTCTTAAATATAATTATTTGGTAATTTGGAACTAAATTAATCTTTCTTCTTTTTATTTAAGGTTGGGCAAAACCATCGAAGAACATACCCGGGTCATACCCATGATACAGGGAAAAGGAAAAAATAATAGGTTAAGTTCTTTTTATCCGATTATATTGAAGGGTACTAATGCCCATTCAGTTACTATATAAAAAAAAATATTAAACATTTTCTGGTACGTCTTTTTCGATATGTTAGGCATATTGAAAATTCCTATCAATAAAGTTTGAAATTTAATCATGTTTACAAACTTTCAGTCTTGATGGGCCACGGGGCAGTATTATCCGAGTGATCTGAAATTTTTCATAGATTGTTTTAATATGTAAAGGAACAGGTCTACCGGGTACTACCTTTTATTCTCAAAGAAAAAATTTTCACCTCTATATAAATAAGCACCATTCTGAAATTATATATATATATATATATATATATATATATATATATATATATATATATATATATATATATATATATATATATATATATATATATATATATATATATATATATATATATATTGATTTTAACGTCAAAAATTTTATAATTTAAATTCATAGAAATTTCTTATTTATAATGCATGTCTTTATTTTTTTTGATTTTTTATTTATTTCTTTTTTTACTATTTTAATTTTAATTTCGTGTTGCAACTTTTTTTTTCCTTTTAATTAATGATCTCCATTTGTTTTTTAGTCAGATTTTCAGCGCCTTTTCTTGCTTCTATTTTTCAAAATGTGCTGACAAGAGAAAATCGATCTTGGAAAATTAAATAAACTAATTTTTTTTTTTTTATAACCATTTTATTACACTTTATTCTCTATACCTATATTAACTTCTTTTTACCTTTTTAATAGTTGAAACCATTTTTCTAACATGCAATTCTATTTAATTACAATTGTCAACACAATTTTAAGAACTTTAAAAGGAATGTATATTCCAAAAAATTATTTTTAATTCTGTATAATAAAATGTGTTCCTAAATAATCAATCACGGCACATCACATTTTCAAGTTAT
The DNA here is from genome assembly GCA_009176605.1 of Armadillidium nasatum. Taxonomy (NCBI): domain Eukaryota; kingdom Metazoa; phylum Arthropoda; class Malacostraca; order Isopoda; family Armadillidiidae; genus Armadillidium; species Armadillidium nasatum. Next base: position 20,179 of record SEYY01000569.1, read on the forward strand.
GGTAGATTAAATTTATGGTTGTAAAATTGTAAATATATATATATATATATATATATATATATATATATATATATATATTATATATATTATATATATATATATATATATATATATATATATATATATATATATATATATATATACATACTTGTTTGTATTGTTTAATTCGAACGTTATGTCTTATTTCTTAAATTGCATATGCTGTAGGAACTAAAGATATTCTGTAGCATTACAGTTTCTATTTAATGCTGTAATATAAACCCAAACAATGAGCTTTGCCACGTGTAGATCAAATTTTATTGTTTTCAGCTCTTAATTGTGTTAATTGCATGTATTGCACTTGTATCAAAGATTTGTTATGAACTATTATATTTTCTGCTTACTCTATTTCGCTAAATTTATTTTCAGGAATTTTCGATATGAATAAAAATCTTTCTTGCAAAATTTCTCCAATGTGTTTTTTCATATTTACAGTGAATTTGTCGTGAAAATTCAAAGAACCAAAATCAACTGCTTATAAACTTTATTTCGTTTATCCTTTGGTTGACCAGATTAAATTCTGGGTTCCGGATAGAGCATTCATTAGGTGAAATGTAAACTAACCTATTGGCTACTAGGAAAAAAAGAGGATTTGCCTTGTGAATACCTATTCTTAGACGGGAGCGAACAGTCATAATGATGATCGCTTCTTTTGCTTAAGAAAAGTTACTAACTTCACTTTTAAAAGTAAAAGCAGTATTTTGTATCCAAGTATTCAATTAATCATGAAAATAATACTTCATAATGAAGATTTACCTATTCAAAAAGCACCAACTTCTTGGCATGAAATTTTTATCTCTCATGAACGTTCTCCTGGCACCACTGAAGAATCATCAAATTCGCCAGATGAAACATACATATCTTAAGGATGAAATACTAAATCCCATCTCATCACACGTGAAGAACTCAGTGATCAAATTCGTGGCTTGTATTTATCTTATAACAAGCAGTGCAAGAGTGAAATGGATTAGGCAAATATACTAAATTTCATTGCATAAAAGTAAAAAACAAATTTTAATGAAATTATTTTCTAAGAATACTTGAACTGTTCCTGCTTTGATGTTATATATATTTGAGCTGGGTTTCATATATTTTGCTGATGATTAGTGCTTCTTATTGGCTCTTCCAAAATGAGCTTCAATAATTCAAATATGATTTCCTTTATATCAAAAGCTAATGCTGTAAGAATGAAGGAAACATTTGAAACTATGTCACTAGTTTTCAAAGCTATTAAATATGGCTTGCATTTATGACTGATCTGTGGGGACCTGTAAATTATTGTTCTTCTTTTTGAGTCCAAAGTGCTTTAACAATTTTTTTTGTTTTATGGGTCAGCCTTTCTGATTACCAACACTACTTAGCTAAATATTGACCAAAGAGATAATTTCACCTCATTATACATATAAAACTATGATTATGAAGAACTTTGTAAAAACATTTGATAAAGATGGGGATATCTTTAAATTAGTATACCAGATTTTCCCACGATAAGTAAACTGAAGCTAAATTGAACAAGGAAATGTTTAGTTAAAATATATTACAAATAGAGAAGCGATATCATGGAAGAAAGGAATAATCATTGGAAAACTAACTACGGATGGATTTAAAAGAGAAAACTTATAAATATATAAAAAGAACTTAAATTCTCATTTTAGGAAAACACAAATTTCAGGAAAATACTGATCAAAATTTAATATATTTTCAATTTCTGAAATGATAAGATTATATTATTAATATATCTTTTAATTGTGATTTGAAATTTAAATCAAAGAAACTTGCATAGCGTGATCTTATTGATTATATGATAACAACTATATAAATATATATATATATATATATATATATATATATATATATATATATATATATATATATATATATATATATATATATATATATATATATATATATATATATATATATATATATATATATATATATATATATATATACAGATACTCATATTAATTTTCAAATGCAACATATAAAATTGATTTTAAGTTCATCATTTATTCAAAACATTTATTTTTAAATTCTTGGAAAAATGCTTTCGAAATATTATCTCTCATCCACTGCTATTTTGAATACAAAATATTCCTACACATATACCAGATCAATATTTTTCTACACTATAAATTTCGCTATTCAAAAGAAGTGTTTTTATTTTGTACATACGATTGAAAGTGTACAAAAATTAAAACTGTGAATGAACGAATGGAAATCTAAAATCTTTTAGGAATTGCATATATATATATATATATATATATATATATATATATATATATATATATATATATATATATATATATATATATATATATATATATATATATATAGTATATATATATATATATATATATATATATATATATATATATATATATATATATATATATATATATATATATATATATATATATATATATATATATATATATATATATATATATATATATATATATATATATATATATATATATATATATATATATATATATATATATATATATATATATATATATATATATATATATATATATATATATATATATATATATATATATATATATATATATATATATATATATATATATATATATATATATATATATATATATATATATATATATATATATATATATATATATATATATATATATATATATATATATATATATATATATATATATATATATATATATATATATATATATATATATATATATATATATATATATATATATATATATATATATATATATATATATATATATATATATATATATATATATATATATATATATATATATATATATAGGTATACTCTCACTAATGTTTACAATTTTATTTGAAAATATAAGAATGAGATCTGCTTTAAGTCTGATAATAATATAAATTTTAATACAAAATATACAAACAAAATTCACAAAAAATAATACTTAAAATCTGAATAGACTGAGATTCGAATTTATGAAATAAATAATAATCCCTACTTGTCTATTCATAAGACCAAGATTTATTTACGAGTTTTGCAAAATTGCAATCAACTTAGAATATTATTGTTCAGACGAAACAATATGAAACCTACGTTCAAGGAATTCATTTCAAATGGCTTTAAATTGGAGAAATTTTACATTCTGAAAATGCTTTTGTTTTCATTGACCAAAATAAACTCCCACACCTAAATTTTGAGTATTATATTTTAGTAATTATATTATATTATTTTATATTATATTGTAATATATTATATTATATTATATTATATTATTATATTATATTATATATATATATATATTATATAATATAATATTAAAACGTAAAAAAAATCATTATGATGGAATTTCTGTAAGTCAACTTTATTATTATTATTATTATTATTATTATTATTATTATTATTATTATTATTATATTATTATTATTATTATTATTATTATTATTATTATTATTATTATTATTATTATTATTATTATTATTATTATTATTATTATTATTATTATTATTATTATTATTATTATTATTATTTTAATTCATATTTATTATTATTATTATTATTATTTATTATATTATTATATTATTATTATTATTATTATTATTATTATTATTATTATTATTATTATTATTATTATTATTATTATTATTATTATTATTATTATTGTTATTATTATTATTTAAATAATTGTCATTAAACTTATCAATAGTACTTTTTTACTATTAATGTTATATCTGGGGTGGCTCAGGTTTCACCCATGTTTGGATTAAGTCGAGTCAAAATCTCAATGACTAGTAAACTGTTTCTTAATTTCTAATTTATAAAATGCTGACCATATCATATATATATATATATATATATATATATATATATATATATATATATATATATATATATATATATATATATATATATATATATATATATATATGGCTTAAACTTTCTTGCAACTCTACAACTAAATTCATTCTTCTGCCAACTTATCTCCTAACTCTTAAAATAAAACACATTCTTCCTTCTTCTCCTTTCTCTGAAATCATCATTTTAGGTGATTTCAATGCATACCACCGCCAATGGCTTTCATCTAGTTCTAATGGTCCACCTAGTGAACTTGCCTACGAATTTTCTATCCCGAACAATCTTGAACAATTGCTGCATCTCCATACCCATGTCCCTGACCGCCTTGTTGGAAAATCAAACATACGTGATCTTTCCTAACTTCTTATCCTTCTCCTAACACTGTTAAACTCTTTCCTCCTCTGGGTTCATCCGATCACCTTCTTATATCTGTATCTTGTAATGTCTCTTCAAGTCTTCCGCAAGAGCGTCCCTCGCTTCGGCAAGGAGAGGTGTCTGCCATTTTGGAGTCACTAACTGGTCGGACTTGCGGTTGTACTTTTCTGATTTTCCATGGAATGATTACTGAGTGTGCAGAGCGCATGACCTAGGCGATTCTCTCTGGCATGGAGGTGTACATTCCATTTCTTTCCCTGCTATTAAATCTAACAAACCTTGGTTTAACTCTCCTTGTTCTCGTGCTATCCACCGCAAGAAAGCAGCCTTAAGAGATTAACTTCGTCTTCAAGCTACTGAAGATAGCGCAACTTATATTTCACCATGGAATCGTGCAAAATCTATCCTTCATAGCACTAAAAGATCTTTTCTTTGTAAAAATCCAATAATCTTTCTGTTCCTGTTCTTCAGGTTTTTTGTGTGATTTTGCCAAAAATGTCAAATCTCACTTTGCTTCTTCCTCTTTCCCTCTTCTAATACCTTCTGACGGTTCAACTGCCG
>SEYY01000569.1:40000-45000 GCA_009176605.1 Armadillidium nasatum
TATTATTATTATTATTATTATTATTATTGAGCTTAGTAGTATAAGACCTACTGTAAAATTGAAAACCTGTAAATGTAAAATCTCTGAATAAGGTTGAGAAAATAAAATTGAAATTATTTTTGTTATAACTTTACCTTTTTTTATTGTTTTTATAGTATTATTATTTTTTTTATATTATATGTATCATGTTAATATGTTATTTCTTATTAAAATAAATTGAAAAGTTATTTGTCTAGTAAACTTTGGGCCCAATTGAAACTTATAGGTGTCCTCTTAGAACCCCTTTTTCATGACACTGTGCAACTACCATAATATTATTATTGTATTTAGTAGTACAGGGCCTATGGTAATATTTTGATAAACTGTATTATTTTCTGAATTAACTGTGGAAATTTAAAAACTAGCATTTCCACTTCTGTTTGGAAAATCAAACTGACAGGCAAGACAGAAAATACGTTTAAAAATTAATCGTATTTTAATTAAATATTATAATTTCTCTTGGCGAAGAAATTTGTTTACAAAATATTTCATAAATTAAAATTTGTTATAACTATTGTAGCCTACTTAAGGCATTTTGAATTCTAAATGATAAAAAAATTTTTTTTTTTAAATAAATTTTAAATATTCTAATTTTATAACATAACATAATCATCGATCTTCGTAAAATTGCTTCTACCATGAATATATATCGTCTCATTTTTAAAAATTGACTTGGAGAGTGTAAATCTTGCGTAAAATCAGCTTATTGGCTTTAAATTTCTTAAACAAAGTTTAAATAATATTTACTTCATATTTCAAAACTGAAACATATAAGATCTATGAAATTTAATATTATTATTATTATTATTATTATTATTATTATTATTATTATTATTATTATTATTATTTTTATTATTATTATTATTATTATTATTTTTATTATTGTTATTATTATTTTATATTTATTATTATTATTTTTATTATTATTATTATTATTATAATTATTATTATTATTTATTATTAATTTGATTAAAATCAGATTTTCTACAGTTTTAGTATATATATAATATTTAGTAAAATTATTTTTCAGTCTTCTAGGTGTTAGAAGATGGGAAAAGGAAAGAAAAAGATTTTTAAAGGAATATAATTAACAACTAAATATATATTGGATAATTTTATTATTAATATTCAACTATTTAAATAAACTGACGCTGTAGACAGTGCAGAAATCATAAAATGCTTTCTTTTGTTGGAAGAAGCAATTAATCAAAATATTTTTTGTGTAACAATAAAATTGTAAGCAATCCTTATTTTAATAAGTAAGAATTTTTTTTTTTTATATATATATATATATATTTTATTATATAAAAAAAAAATTTTTTATATATATTTTTCGTCCTAAAAGTGTCAGACAACCATTATTTAAAAGAAAGAAAGAAAAAAAATTGCCGTATCTAATTTTTTGTTTGCAAAATTGATGATGAGAAGAAAAGTTAGTCCCTTCACATATGTTGCAATAAATCTTCCCCAATAGCCAGACAAGTAAAGATAATTTATGAATTTTGCCAATTCCGATGATTTGGCAAAGACAAACATTTCTCCAGCAGTTGTCAGTTTTTGCAATTTCTTCCATAAAAAAGTTGTTACTTCAAATAAGGAAGAATAGAAATTTCCTCTATTGATGTATTTCCTCAGCTACACGACGAGACTTCTTTGAAAAAAAAAATTTTTCTTATTCTTATTGCCCTAAAGGGTGAAGTTGATTCTAAAAACTATGGAAAAACATCATAAAAAATATAGGTCTTCTTTCATTGTCTTTTCCTGAATTTAATCTTATATATAATAAGAAGAGAATTAAATTAATTTTTTTTATAAAAATTTATAATTACTCAAATAGAAATTCATTAATTCTAATAGTAAAAATGGAGTTTTCAAGCATCTTAGGTTAAGCTTTCTCTTTCGCGATCAAGCGATCAAATTTGTTCCTTCTTTTCATGTAAAAGAATTTGGTTTTCAGCAACAATTTTGGTGGATCAAATCAGCCCTCATCATTAATTATTTTAAAAGTGTATTGAAGATAGTTTAACGACTTATTGAAAGTACAGTAAGTTTGGAAGCCGGTTTCTCACATTGCGTATATAGAGGGTTCATTGTTGAAGTACACCAATCATGTTGATTAACTGTATTAATTAACATTGACTTCTAATTGTTCTTGCAGCCACCTTATTGGGTGAATATTGAGCTATGGACTTGATTCACTATTATACAAAAAATATAACACTTTTACTCTGCCATGGCAGTGTTAGTGCAAAATGGTCAAATTATGGACTTAATTCACTTTAACTCTGAACCCTCTATATATTATTGCAATAACTCCATGCATGTGAAAGGTACTCGAAAACCATTATAAATGTACATTACTACCAATATTATTGGAAAGCTTGTTGATATCTAAAAGTGAAGTATAAACAAGGTATTCATATTTTTTAATACTTCTCAATTGGTTTGTGAAAAGTTTATTTGATGTGTTACATTTTTATTTACAATTGGTACAGTAGTAGAATTGCTTTACACAGCATCATAAAAGATTTATCATTTCAATACCAGAAAAGACAGGAAAAAAATATCGAATTCCACTTCAGGAATTAAAGATTTTCGATCTATACAAATTACACTTTGGCTAAAAAATTCTGAAAGCTATTTGCTTACACTTTCCAGCTCTACAGTATCTTTTAGGAAGCTTTTCAACATTTCCAACATCAAAGTAAGCCAAATTTAAGGAAAATGACTTTGTATGTCTTAAAATTCCTTATTATCTCAAATGATGTATTTTCCTTTGCATTGCATGTAAAAGAAAAAACCAACATGGAACTTTCTTTTGTCTGTAACAACTCAATTTTAGGCAAATATGAAGCCGATACTGATTAGCAACATGGAGAATTCTCATTAAAAAAACACATAAAATGATTGGTGTAAAATGTCTTTGAAAATGCATTTCTCTGACCCTTTACGTTATAACTGCGGGGATGTAAGTGATGAGCGCAGAGAAAGACTTAATCAATACATTGAAATAATGGTGGAGCAAAATTGAAGGGAAAGACAGTTGATATATGCTACCCAGCGATAATAAAACTTTGGTAAGATGCATTTCAGTCAAATGATATAAAATGCAAGCTAAAAGACGCTAAATATAAAATAAAAGGTTTAAAAACTTTTTTTGATATAAATATATATATATATATATATATATATATATATATATATATATATATATATATATATATATATATATATATATATATAATATATATATATATATATATATATATATATATATATATATTATATTATATATATATATATATATATATATATATATATATATATATATATAATATATATATATATATATATATATATATATATATATATATATATATATATATATATATATATATATATATATATATATATATATATATATATATATATATATATATATATATATATATATATATATATATATATATATTATATATATATATATATATATATATATATATATATATATATATATATATATAGTATTATAGACTTTGTGTAATGGATGAAAATTGAAACATGAATTATATATAAATTTTTATCTCAAAAAAGCAAAAGCAAAATTTTGTGTAATATTATTATTGGCCATTATTATTAATTATTATTATTTATATTATTATTATTTATTATTATTATTATTATTATTATTATTATTATTATTTATTATAATTCAATTAAACAAGTAGCATGAAAATCTGAAAATAAGAATTTTTTAAAAAAAAAAAATTTCTGTAATTGAATATTTGATAATGTTATTAGAAATTTTATTATTATTATTTTATTATTATTATTAATATTAAATAATTCAATTTGTTATGTTTCTTAATATAATCATGAGTTCGGTCCTAAAATACCAGATATGAATTTCTTAGAAGTTATAATATTATTCAAAGCATTTATTCTGCATTTATGAACATATATAGAATATATATATATATAATATATATATATATATATATATATATATATATATATATATATATATATATATATATATATATATATATATATATATATATATATATATATATATATATATATATATATGTATATATATATATATATATATATATATATATATATATTATCTATCTATATCTATCTATCTATCTATCTATCTATCTCTCTATCTATCTATCTATCTATCTTCTCTCTCTTCTCTCTCTCTCTCTCTCTCTCTCTCTCTCTCTTCTCTCTCTCTCTCTCTCTATCTATATATATATATATATATATATATATATATATATATATATATATATATATATATATATATACTGTATATATATTTAGACCACTTTGGATCTTATTTCCTTCTCGGAAATAATCAATATTGCTTTCGTTTCTCTAGTGCAATTAACTCTATAATCTCCTTTCTAATATATTAATAGAATATATATTATTGCAATATATATTATTATAAAATATTATTATTATTATTATTTCTGATATTTTATCTGCTATTATTGAGGACTATGGAATTTTATTTTGAGGTGCTTCTTATATCCAAGGCTTTTTATTGAGTAAAACATGTATCTCTGCACTCTCAGCTACATTCCTTTGGGCTTATTTTTCCTTTGGCTTGTTTACGCTTAGTTTTCTTTCAAATTGTTTCATACCATATATTTTTTTATCGAGCGTTTTTATTTCTTTTTTTTCTTATTTTTAATCTTGTTACGTTTTTATAGTTTATCTTTTAAATTTGTGCTTAATTCCTAATTTCCATTACCTACCTTTTTAGATTATTTTTTGCGATATTCGTTAACTCCTTCCAATCATTTCTTAACCGCTAAATTTTCTTTGCAACTATAGCAACTTCTTAGCTTTAACATTCAGGTTAAAATTTTGGCTGATATGATTCGATTTCCATTGTAGGTAGGCTGTACCATAATAATTTAAACAATTTAAAATCTGGTCTTTGA
>SEYY01000569.1:50000-52500 GCA_009176605.1 Armadillidium nasatum
TAAAAATGTCTGGAGATATTTACCTGCACAGCTAAAAGAGGCTGAATAAGTGGAATAAATATAGAAGTGACAGGGTTTGGTTATGAAGAGTAATGGTATGAACAATGAACTTTATCAGGAAGATGTGTGTTTCCAACATCAATGTCATGAAAAGTTTAAAAAGGTTAGCACATTTTCTTGACATATAAAAAGGGATTAAATAATAATGAAATAGATATATGAACGACGTTGTAACCGACCATTGTTTCTTAAAGTATGGAGGATTAATATAATGATACTACGGTGATTGAAAAATTTCGTCAGTTTTTATTCTATTTGAGTGAATTTCGGATGTGCTCTGTTGTGCTCAGTTGTGCTCGGTTGTGCTCGGTTGGGCTCGGTTGGGCTCGGTTGGGCTCGGTTGGGCTCGGTTGGGCTCGGTTGGTCTCTGAGAAATATTTTTCTAATTATAGAAAAGTGTGATGATATTATATTGTGAAATTGTAAATATTTATTGTGTTGTGTGCTTAAATTCGCTTTTTTTTAAAAGGAAATTCGACGTTATATTCTGTGTATATTACTTATTACTTATACAAAATATTTACTTTTATGTAAATGAAATGTTTTTGAAATGTTAATTTATAATTTTTAAGTAATATTTAGTAAAATATGTTTAAAAATTCATTGAAAAACCTTTTGTTCTTAAAAATTTATTAATTTATAAAAAAAAAAAAATTAAAAAAAATAGTATTTTTAACTATTCATCTTTAAGTAAACTTATTTTGCTTATATTTTGAAGCAGATAAACAATGTGCATAAAAATGTATTCAAGTTTGAGGGAATTTTAATTAAGTTGAAAATGACGATTTCTAACTAGCTTTCGATTTTTCAAGGAAAATGAATCTTTAAATGCCATCTTCGGGACTCTAAAGTGCCTGAGCCAGGAGAGTAAACGAGCTTATGGGACGAGCATGTCTGTTTGTTTGTGCTTGAGAGAGTGAGTATAACGTAACCAAGGCTGAGGTATTTGAGAAATGCATTTCTCTGAAGTATCTATGGATGAGTGTATGTGTTTGTGTGTTCATTTGTGTTTGTTTCTGTGTGAGTAATATTAAATAAAAACAAAACGAACAACGATACAGAACACTAAGAGGTTGCTCGAGAGAAAGTATAAATGACGTATAGGAGTATATATTTGTATGTTTCCTAGTGTATTTTTGATTGTGAGGAATGTGTTTGCGTGTGTGTGCGACTGTGTGAATGATAGTGATAACAAGAATACGTACGCCATTGCATTATTATAATCACATTGATGCTTTAAGTAAAAACTGTTATTGCTATTACTATTACTATTACTACTATTACATCTGTCATGGTGATGATAAAGTATGTTGTCCAGAGGGTATAGAGTATGTTGTACTGCTACTAAGCTGAGTAACACCTTGTAAATAACAAAGTAAATTTTCAAGAGAATTTAAAACACGCAATATTTTTACATCTACTATCACGATTAATATAATAATAATAATAATAATAATAATAATAATAATAATAATAATAATAATAATAATAATAATAATAATAATAATAATAATAAAGATGAGGAGAAGAGTAATAATAATAAATTTAGTTACCTAATAGGATAATGAGATGTAAGTCAGGATGTACGTATTTATGAGTTTTGCGTATTTTGTGTGTATGTGTGTTGTGTGTGTATGTTCGTGGATATGTGTTCATATATATATATATATATATATATATATATATATATATATATATATATATATATATATATATATATATATATATATATATATGAAGAAAGCTAGAGTTTAGAAAAATGAAAAGGCTGATTGGAGGATCCTCAATCCAGAGAAAAATAAAATTTTTGCCAGACAAAATAAAATTATATTTTATTAAAATTTTGTTGGAAGAGGAGCAGAAATTTTAATTAGTTTCTGATCGTTTATTTTATTTGTGGAACAAGTCATTTATCTAAAATAATTGGAGGAGCAAAAATAACCTAAATTGGAAATAAAAAGAAGCAAGGTTTCATTAAATGAAAATCACACACACACCAATATATATATATATATATATATATATATATATATATATATATATATATATATATATATATATATATATATATATATATATATATATATATATATATATATATATATATATATATATATATATATATATATATATATATATATATATATATATATATATATATATATATATTTTACCGATACCGATACCGATACCGATACCTAAAAAATTACCCGATGCCGATACTAATATATGCCGATACTATACCGATACCGATACCGATACCGATACTTACTCTTATAAAATTTTTTTGCCGATACCGATACCGAAACTAAAAGGTCGATACCGATACAGTATCGGAAAAATATGCCGATACTTGCCGATACCGATACCGATACCGATACTTCACTCCATCCCTAATATATATATATATATATATATATATATATATATATATATATAT
>SEYY01000569.1:57500-60000 GCA_009176605.1 Armadillidium nasatum
TGTGTGTGTGTTATGGCTCCATCTTGCTGAAACTATACAATGCGTTTTTCATTCAAACTTAAAGTGTTCTAGTTGTGATCTTAGAAAGTTTTCGAGAATATGCTTGTAAAGATCACTGATTACAGTAACAGTTGCATCACCTTCATCAAGGAAATAAGGGCCCACGATGCCTACATTGGCAACCGCACACCTCATAGTCTCTCACTCGAAATTCAACGGTTTTCGTGTGGGACGCAAGGGTTATATTCAGTCCAATAACTAAAATTTGTTTGCTTACATATCACTGATATATAAATGACCTTTACTGCACAAGAAAACAGGATCTTCTGAAACATGTCGCAAAATGTTCTTTCATAGCTTCCTTCAACTTAATTAAAGGGCTTCGGACATTTTTTTCTGCTTTTTTTGGCAATTATTATTTTCTGGAATAAAATATTTACTAAATATAATACAAAAAAATGGAAACTTTCCATTATTGAGCGACATATGGATTCCTAATCCTGTAACTTTTATAGATCCTTAAATACGTATCCATTCACTCTTTCCGTTATGACATTTTTTTTTGTCTTCACTAAAGTCGTCCAAATTTTCAGGAACTCTAGAAGAAGGGTAGAGATAAAGTTCGATAGTGAGACATTTCAGAAATTTACCTCTAAAATTAGGTTGTAAGGTAAAATGTCAATTAAGATGAAATAAGATAATATAAAATGAAAGAAAATTTGAAAATATTTTTTTCCTCAAATTTCCAAACAGTACAACTTATTTTCAAGAATAAGTATCAAAAATGTCTTCCGATGGAACTTTAGATATGCCTTTCCTCTAAAGTTTAAGAAAATTCCAAAAAATTGTTGAATTTCCATTTTTAATCTTTCCTACCACTACTTATACCTCCTCCATACTAATGTTCCTCTCCTCTTCCCAAGTCACTACCTCCCCATTATTTCTTACCACTCTGTGCCCATTCACCAATTCATTAAAGTATTTTCTCCATCTCTCTCCTACCTCTTTCTCGCCTTGTATTAACTTCCCACCCTCCTCGCTTACTCCCTTTCCTTCTCTTCTCTGCATCCCCTCACCCTATTTACTTCATTAAAAAATATTTTATTCTCACCTTAAAATTTCCTTTTAGCTTTCTGCTTCAATCCTCTTCCACTGTCCTTTCTGCCCTCTTCACCTACCTACACCTCTCCATATACTACTCCCAATCCCTACCATCCTTCGTACTCAAAACATCTGTTAAATGAATCCTTTTTCCTTTTCACCAAATTACACCAGTCACTCCCCTTCCATCTACCGTTCCCTGTTTTCTTCGCACCACAAACTCTAATGCTCCCTTCAATTACTCCATTCTTCTTCCATCAATTCCATCTCACACCCCATTATCTTCCCCCACTTCTTCCTTCCCCTTTTTATGCTGTCTCCTCTCTTCCCTTCCCCTTTCAGCCTTTCAAACTGTACCACATCGCCCTCATCATCATTATCTATCAACCACCTTTAACCTTGATTCTCGCCACTACTTAGTAATTGTCAGAGATATTCATTGCGACTCACCTAGGAGCCTACTCTTCCCTCCCCATCTCACACACATTATCTAGAAGTCCCCTTTCCTAATTCAAACCACTCACTCATCCTCTTGTAGAGGATAATAATAAATTTTCCAGAACCCACCTCTATATTAACCTAACCATTCTTCACAACATGACAGACTAACAGTTACACCAAGAAAAAGAACGCACACCCAAACTCTCCTCCAACTTAGTTCACTTTCGAGGTTAAATTCTAACTTAAAACCATAAATTTCACACCCTTCAATCTACTAAGACTTTTCATTACCTACCTGTAAATTTAAAACATTTCAAACTACTTCTCTCGTACAGGCCTACTATTATTTTAATACATAATTCACTCTTAAAAATCAAAATTGTACATATTTCAAATTTGGGTAGAGAAAGATTGGTTGTTTTAAATGCCTCAAAAACACAGTTCCTTCATCTCTCCACTAGTCACAATCTTCCACACAACTACGATATCTTCTTCGAAAACACACAACTCTAACCCTCATTTATTCTTAATTAATACTCTTGGCGTATCATTTTCTCATGATCTTTCTTGGAAAGATCACATTACTTCTCTTTCTAAACAAGCTTCTAAGAGTTTGGGAGTTCTGAGGCTCCTTCAGAATTACTTCACGCCATCCCAGTTGCTTGATCTGTACAGGGCTGTTGTTCGCCCTTGTATGGAGTATGCGTCAGGCATCTGGGGTGGTTCCATTCATACCGCTCTCCTTGAGAAGGCAGAGTCTAGGGTTTTTCGTCTCAGCAACTCTCCTGCTCTTACTAACTCTCTCCAATCTCTTTCTGCCAGTCGAATTTTTGCGTCACTCTCTCTTTACTATCGCTATTACAACAGACAATGCTCTTCTGAACTCTCTCGTCGCATACCTCCTCCATTGATAAGAACTCGTGCGAGACTCCTTTCTACACAGTCTCATTCTTTTTCT
>SEYY01000569.1:72500-75000 GCA_009176605.1 Armadillidium nasatum
AGGAACTCTAATAAAGGTCAAAAGTATACCAGAGACCCCCTGAGAAAGTGAAACGCGAAAAGGAATGAAAAAAAGGGCAACCGTGTAAAACGAAATGGTGAGGTGAACTTTCACTGCTTCGGACTGCACTATCTCGTCTCCGTATATAAACATATATATATATATATATTATATATATATATATATATATATATATATATATATATATATATATATATATATATATATATATATATATATATATAGGGACCGACCGGGGCCGTGGCCTGGGCCTGAGCCGGGGTTCTGGCCGGGGTTACCTGAAATTTGTAAAGAGGTCAAAAGCACTGAAATTTTTGGTTAAGAAAATTGGATATAAATTTAATTGAGGTTTATTTAATTATAAGGAAGGAGTAGAATAGCCAAAATTCGCTTAAATTAATGATTATATGCATTTTCTCCGAAAAAAAATCAGAAAATTACAGATTTTGTATGATAAAAGTTTAAAAAAAGTACAAAAATTAAATTTTTTTTTTTTATGATTCATAATAGTGATTCAACAGGCTTACCTAGGTAAGACCCTAAAGTAAAGTTTCAAGAAATGTAAGATATAAAATTATCAATATAACCTGTATTTATACATATCATTGTTATTTTATTGCTATGTATCAAACTTGTATCATTTACCTACATTATTTCAAAATTATTATTTTGCTTATACTTTCAGTCTATATGGCTAAAAAGATCAGCTTCAGCAGTATGGGTGTACTTTACAATGTTTCAGGATAGACTCCAAATAGCTAAATGTAACATCTGCAGCCATTAAATTAGAAGATGATCTCAGGGTGCCCATAGAAAAAAATTTTCAACCAAATTACGTATTTTCTTTGTTCAGTAAAGAGGCAAGAATATTTTATTTTCTTTCGAAATTTGAACGTACTGACACCCATTTTCCAAGTGCGATAATAATAAGAATAATAATAATGATAATAATAATAATAATAATAATAATAATAATAATAATAATAATAATAATAATAATAATAATAATAATAATAATAATAATAATAATAATAATAATAATAATAATAATAATAATAATAATAATAATAATAATAATAATAATAATAATAATAATAATAATAATAATGATAAATAATTTGTAATATAATTGTAATATAATATATATATATATATATATATATATATATATATATATATATATATATATATATATATATATATATATATATATATATATATATATATATATATATATATATATATATATATATATATATATATATATATATATATATATATATATATATATATATATATATATATATATATATATATATATATATATATATATATATATATATATATATATATATATATATATATATATATATATATATATATATATATATATATATATATATATATATATATATATATATATATATATATATATATATATATATATATATATATATATATATATATATATATATATATATAATATATATATAATATATACTAGCAGAAAAGGAGCTTTCAAAAAAACCATTGAAAAATGCAGGGAAAAATCTTAATTTCATTCGTTTTGTTTGAAATTTTTATTTTATTATTTGACTGATTGAGCTGAAATTTTCAGGGTATATGCGTTGTTTTCTAGAAGTTCTGAGTTGATTTCGAGCATTTTTTTGGGTCTATAACGGTTTGAAAGTTATTTGGACCCAAAGTTGAAATAAAAATGAATAGCGGGGTCAAACACTGGTCCACATGAGCTGAAAATTTAACTGAATAATCTTAGCCCCAATTTTTTGCATTAGTGGGAACAGATTTTTGATATCATGTCTAGAAATAAAGGCATAAGCACTTGAAAAAAAAAAAAATGCGAAAATCGTACCGTTCCGGAGAAAAAAATGTTATTAAAAAAACCCTACCTACTAATTTTTTTTAAATTTTTGGATATTGTTTAGAGGAGGAACAGGGCAACAACTTTTATTAGTGCAATGCCATTTGTTTGAAACGAGATATAGCCTCTCAAACTTTGGGAATTTTTGAAATTTGGTCAAAAATAGACTTTTTTTGAGAGGTTATATCTCAAAACCAATGAATTGCATCGAATAATATAGAGAAAAATTTATAGCCTCATCCTTCCTCTATATTCCCACCAAAAATAAGAAATGTTATAGTTGTAATTTTTTTTTTTAAATTTTTTTTTCGAAAAAGTGGATTTAAAAGGAAAATTTTTTTTCGATAGACTGTCAGTTTTGGGCTTATAACATTTTTTTTATAAATCTGGGAACAAAAGTCTATTAAAAGCTTTTGTAGAACATCGAACTTTGAATATACAATCCAAATTTCAGATCATTCCAAAAAGTGGTTTGGCTTCATCATTCATTTGAAAACGGGTCAAATTTCCACAAAAAAAAAAAACTTTTTAACAGTTATAGACTCAGAAAAACGCTAGAATTGGACTTTTTTTACCGGAAAAAAAGCTACATACAGA